>SEYY01023905.1:22500-27500 GCA_009176605.1 Armadillidium nasatum
ATAATAATATAAAAATAAAAATAAAATGGTAATAATGTATATGAAAGCAACCTGAATAATAGCATAAGTAAAAGTTAAAAATATTTACAATTAGTACACTAGATAGTATGGAAATAATTATTATACGGTATAGGAAACTTACTTGCTACTATGTTAATGTAATAAATTATACTGAGTAGAAACTGAGATTAGGGTTTAATGTTAAGTTGGTTGTAAATTTTGGGATTACGTTAGTTGGTTGTAACTATTAAATATTGTATTGATAAATAAATAACGTAAGCAGATTAGGCAATCATTAAGGGGTATGAAGAAGAGTCCGAGTTTAGTGATGGCTGCATTTGTTTAATGGAAAGAGATTCTAAAATATGCAAGTCTGACCTGTTGGTTTTGGAAAGTATTCTAAATTTATTCAGAAAGAATGGGACTATGGCATATAAGAGTGTGTGAACGGATGGCAGAGGTGGGTTTGGACGCTAAAGTGCCAAAAGTTCTCAGGCTGACACCCAAAAATGCTCACACGCGCGAGTCCTGAGTCGGCCTTATCGTGGAGCCTACATAGGAGTCTTGTGAACCACAAGAACAATTGTATTTGTAGACTACACAGGACTGTAGCAGTAGAGGAAGAAACTCTTTAACTTTAAAGAAAGATTCAATAGTGAGATTATTGGTGAATGAGTGTCAGCATTGTAGGAAGGGATAGAAGCGATCAATGAGATGATTGATGTATTCGGCTTGTTGAGAACTGTGGAAGCTAATGTACGGGTATTTAAAATATGCAAATTTTTTTTGAAGCTGTTAGGACGGGAGATGGTTGGTTATATATTTTATCCAAATGTAGACGTATTTGTTTGGAAATGGTATCTGTTGGGAAACCGTTATTTTTTAAAAAATTTGGAAATTGTGCATAATTCAAGATGGAATGTGGTGTAAATGGAACAACGTGTATAGGCTCTTTGAATCATAGTGGAAGTACTATTAATCTTGTATTTTAAATAACTAAAGCTATAGTTATTGGTGCCTTGTTGGTGTATGTGTCTGTTTTCGATGAACTGATGTGTTGTAAGAGTTTTGGAGCTCTGGTGATTTCTACGTCAAGGAAGGGAAGTTTGTTATTGGATTCTGTGTCCATGGTAAACTTGATGTTTGGGTGGAGACTGTTAAGAAAATCAAAGAATTGGATGGCTTCAGCTTCGTTATGAAAAAGTGCGAAGGTGTCGTCAACATAACGTCTATAAAAAAATTGGTGTGACAGGAGCCTGATAAAATCTGTCTTCAAGATGATTTAATAAAAAGTTGGCTAAAGGTCGGTCCTAATGGTGATCCCATGGCTACACCATCTATCTGTTGATAGATAGTTTCATTAAAAACTCTAGGATACTCTCCTTCACACTTTTTCATAACGAAGCTGAAGTCATCCAATTCTTTGATTTTCTTAACAGTCTCCACCCAAACATCAAGTTTACCATGGACTCAGAATCCAATAACAAACTTCCCTTCCTTGACTTAAAAATCACCAGACACAATAGTCACTAGTCGCCCGTGCGACATGTCTTTCTTCACAGTTTCATCCTTTCTTTGTCTAATTCTCTGACTCCAGACTTACACTCCTTCAAACACCGTGTATGGAACATGTCGGCCATTAATTGTTCATGAATCTGACGTTTCCCCAACTCAGGTGGAAATTGGTAGGCTTCTAGCGTTTTCCCACCAGAGGAGGCATATATATATATATATATATATATATATATATATATATATATATATATATATATATATATATATATATATATATATATATATATATATATATATATATATATATATATATATATATATATATAATATATATAATTAATAATAAATAACCATTAATATGTCTAAAACTAATTACTTCAGCAATAATAAGCAAATAGAAATTAAAATAGGAGACTTTTATAAATAATAATTTTTTAAATTAATTAAATTAACATCTTAAATTCAAATAAATTAATTAATTAAAAATAAAATTAAAAAAATATTAATATAAGCATTTATTATTTAATTTATTAAGTTAATTATTAGTATTAAATATTTAAAAATTTTATTTTAGCTTTATTTATTAGTATCGATATTCTGAATATTTTTTTTTAAGAAAGAATTAAATTTTACTTTTTATTTTATATTCTTGTTTATTTTACTACAGAAATTAAAAATAAAAATATGTAAATTAGTTTTGACTCTTTATTAGTGTTCAAAAAAAAAAATTTTTTTTTCATTTTTATTTTTAGTAAAGTTTATGATTTTTCTTTTTTAAATTTGTTTAAATTTTATTTATTATATTTATTTATTTTTTTTATTTTTTTTTTTTTTTTTTTTTTTTAGTAGGTCAATGATTTGGTTTCAATGAATTAAAAAAAGGTAATAATATATCAATGAATGATAATAAAGAAATCATTTTTTTTTTTTAGCAGTCTATCACCACTCTCAGGCAGAACCCTTTTCAAGAAAGAGGCACATACCAAAGGAAGAAAACCCACTGAGGCACGAACCTAATGCACATCTCTCAGGTGGACACAGACGGAAGCCTTGAAGAGAGGAAGATTAAATACAGGAGGAAAAATTGGTGATGATAGAGAGTTTCACAGAACAGAGGTGGCTGCAAAGGAGGCACCACAACGGGCAAGCCTGGGGTTTCCAGCATCCACACAAAATTCGTGAGAAAGCAGGGCACCCCTTGTGCAACGAGGACGACAAAATGGTGGAGGAATGCGAGAGGCCAATTCCCTCGAGCACCTGCCATTGTAGTACCTATAGAAAAGAGAGAGTGCGCCAACATCAGATCACAGAGATAGAGGGTCAAGAGAATTTGAAAGTAGGGGACAGTTTATTAATCTTTATATATATATATATATATATATATATATATATATATATATATATATATATATATATATATATATATATATATATATATATATATATATATATATATATATATATATATATATATATATATATATATATATCTAACGATCGAAAAAATTCTTCTATTTGATATTTTATGTATGCGTCGGATGAAGTTATTCTTAGGTAATAATAATTTTTTAAATTAATTAAATTAGCATCTTAAGTTCAAATAAATAAATTAATTAAAAAATAAAATTAAAAAAAATATTAATATGAGCATTTATAATTAAATTATTAGGTTAATTATTTGTATTAAATATTTAAAAATTTTATTTTGCACTCCAAAAATTATGGATGTTTGATTACTGTCTTTAACTGAGGTGTTCCGTAGGACGGAAAATAATTGTTATTAGACATTTTATAATTTCTAACATAATTACTTAGTCAAAAAACAGATTTTTTTTTCCATTTTGATAGTTCATAACTACCTTTGTTGGAATTCTTTCTAAGAAGAATTAAATTTGGCATTTTGATATATTTTAAAACTATATTTTAAGACGTCTTTCCTACGTTATTTTTAATTTTTATTTTTTATTTTTATTTTTATTTTTATTTTTCTTGTCATTCCATAACTGCCTCTGGTTAGTTTCTTTGGTTTGACAAAGAAATTTTCTTTTTTGACTTTTAATAACTGTCTTTTATTCATTGTTTAGAAAAAGACATATCCATCTTGACATTTAATAACTCATTTCTAAAGGTATGTCTAAATAAGAACATGAATATTTTATATTTTATCTCGTGACAATTTTGACAGAGTTATTCCCAAGTAAAACAAGAATTTTTTTTTTTTTTTTTTCATTTTGAAATATTATAACAGTCTTTGAATGAATGGTTAGCAATGAAATATTTCATTTTAATATTTCTTAACCGTCTCTTAATGAATTTTTCATTTTGACATTCTTAAACACTCTTTTGAATTATATACTTAAGAATAGAAGAATTTTATTTTGACATATCATAACAGTGTGTTGAGAAATTTTTTCTAAGTAAAGACAGGAATTTTTCATTTCGAACAGGAATTTTTCATTTCGATATTTCATAACTGTCTTTTAAGGAATTATTTCCAATTACCATCAGGAATTTTTCTTTGGCATTTTCATAAGTCTTTTAATTAAATGTTCCTAAGTAAAAGCAGAAAATTTTCTTTTTGACGTTTCATAATTATCTTTAACTATCATTAAAAATATTGAACAGGAATTTTTCAGTTTGACTTCATTAATCATCTTTTAAGGAAATATTCTTAGGAATTTTTTGATTTTGACTTCATTAGTCATCTTTTTAGGAATTATTCCTGAGGAATTTTTCATATTGATTTAGGAATTATTCCTGAGGAATTTTTGATTTTAACTTCTTTGATTATCTTTGAGTTATTTCTGAGGAATTTTTTTATTTTGACTTCATTAATCAACTTTTAAGGAATTTTTTATTTTGACTTCATTGATCAACCTTTAAGGAATAATTACTGAGTAAGAGCAGGAATTTTTTCTTTTACATTTCATAGTTCATCTTTGACTGAATTATTCCTGCAGAATTGCAAAGATTTTAAGTTCAAAGCTTATCAAAAGAGTAAGTTTAAAAGTATCAGGTTAGGTTAATTATTATTCGATATTTACTCTTAGAATTTTTTTTATTTTATTTTACTGGTCATTGCACTGCAAAAATTGTCCTAACGAATCGTTGGGACAAGTGGCAAAAATGACAACAAATTTTTTTCAGTTATTATTAGATAATAAATCGGTGAAGCGACTTTCTTATGCTTAACATGTCTTTTTCTTAATTGAAAACTTTATTGTGACATTTTTGCCACTTGTCCCAACGATTCGTTAGGATAATTTTACAAGTGTTCCTGTTTAATTTATTGAAACGAAATTACATTGTGGCATAATGGTAGAGTAGTTGACTAACGTGCTTGAAGGCACTGGTTCGATTCCTCAAGGGGATCCTTAAAAAAATTAAGAGAAAGTTTTATCCCCGAGGTGAATAATTCATATTATTTATTTATTTATTTATTAATTTATATATATTTTTTGTATGATGTACACGTAAAACAAAAT
>SEYY01023905.1:37500-42500 GCA_009176605.1 Armadillidium nasatum
ACACACACACACACACACACACACACACACACACACACACACGTACACATTGCTTTGTTTACGATGTTTCTTTAATTTTTACTATGTAATAATTTTGTAATATATATATATATATATATATATATATATATATATATATATATATATATATATATATATATATATATATATATATATATATATATATATATATATATATATATATATATATATATATATATATATATATATATATATATATATATATATATATAATATTTGTAATAATAATTAATAATAAATAATATTAATATATTATTAATTATTATATATTTATTATTAGCAATATATGGCTAATGAATGCTGACAGTGCATTAAATTTTTTCTTGTAAAGTTTAAATGAGAAGATTTTCTGGGGTCAAGGTCAAGGTCAAGGTGTTCTGTCACATTTGAAAGAAGAATTATAAATTGAACTGTGTCCTATTAAGGCTTATTATACCTTAATAACGAAGGTTCATCCATTATAGTCTAGTCATCCAGAGTCATCCTCATTATAATCCAGATAAGCCAATCGCCTTCATTATATTCCATGCAGCTTTCATGTAGTTTCCTGGCATTAAATAGTTATTTTCATGTTTCTGTCCCTCGAAAGGCTTGTGGAGAATATATATATATATATATATATATATATATATATATATATATATATATATATATATATATATATATATATATATATATATATATATATATATATATATATATATATATTATATATATATATATATATATATATATATATATATATATATATATATATATATTAATATATATAATCGTAATAATATTAATTTATTTATCAAAATAATAAAAAATATTTAACAAAAATAATTTTCCACATAAGCTCCGTTAGAGTCTAAACGCTTTTACAACCTATGTTTCCATCAGTAGATTCTTTCTTTGTAGAATTCCTGAGGCTGTTTTTGACACTAAGTAATATGGCTCGAACGAACGGTAATGTGATTGACTCACGTGCTTGAGGGCGCCGGTTCGATCCTACTTCGGGATCCTAGGTATATACTACCTAGAAAGTTTCTCTCCTCGAATAGGGCAATGCCCGTGAGATGTGAACTTTAAAAAAAAAAAAAAAAAAAAAAAAAAAAATTTTTTTTTTTAGATTTTGGATGTTCTTTTATTTTTGGGATCAGAAAAAAGTTCGATGGAGCTAAATCAGGACTATAAGGAAGGTGTGTGTGAGAGTTTCCCATCGAAATTCCCGTAGAAGAGCCATGACAGGCTTTGCAGAATATGCTTGGCATTGTCATGTTGTGTATCTTTCCTCAACGTTATTTGACCGGTACGGTCTTCAGCTTCCGTAAAGCTCCTGCATAATAGCTGACGGTCACAGTTTTCTGTCCTTCTAAAAAAAATCTATTAAGATTCTAGTCTTTGAATTCCAAAAACTTGTGGCCATAATTGTTGTAACTGACACCTCTGCCTTGAATTTCACAGGTCCAGCAGCTCCTATCGGATGCCACTTTTTTGATTTTGTTCTGTGGGTCAAAGTTGTTTATCCAGGTTTTATCCACAATGACAAAATGCTCGAAAAAATTGCATTCATTTGATTAAAATTGCAAAAGAAAGGTCAGCCCTTTGAGTCTTTTGGCCTTCGCGCAAAGCTTTAGGGACCCAGCAAGGTGAACCATGAGAGATTCCATCTTGATCTACAACTTGAATTGGCAACAATAGTGATTCGGAAATCTTCAATTAGATTCTGCACAAGCTTTATGTTTTCTTGATTTTTGCAGTGTAAAGGTCTTCCCGTGAATCATCTTCGAGTTGTTCTCTGTCTTCTACCAATCATAAACCACGGCTGTACATAGTGAAGAGTCTTTTTTCAAGTTGCTGTAAATCTTTACAATCCAACAGGCTTCCAATCAAATATGGTTAGAAGTTTAATGTTTCATTAATTTCAAAATTTGTTATTTTACGGGGAATGAAAAGACATTAACAAAACACAACAATTTAGGCCAGCTTTCATAAAGGATAAAATGGTGAAATTTGTGGAAATTGTTCAAAACACATCAAAGATAAGGTTGAATATGTTTTAGTTTGTAATACTGCACATTTTGAATTCATAACATTTTTCTGAGAACTTTTTGACTCCCTCATATATATATATATATATATATATATATATATATATATATATATATATATATATATATATATATATATATATATATATATATATATATATATATATATATATATATATATATATATATATATATATATATATATATATATATATATATATATATATATATATATATATATATATATATATATATATATATATATATATATATATATATATATATATATATATATATATATATATATATATATATATATATATAGTGTGGGTTGTCAGGGATCGAGGTTCGCTCCTCACTCTCGCCTTTGTACTGCAAAGTAAACAAATCGAGGTTAGAACCTGAATGGACAAAAAAATGTTGTTTGAAGGGGATTTTTTGTAGTTAATTAATTAATTGCAGTTAGAGCAAGGTGTATTATTACACTAATCTCAATACTCATATATCGCTTAAAAACATAGCCAATACTTCCAACATTCTACACTATTCCAACAAATACAATATCATTTTTTCTCTAAATTGCTCCTAGAGAGAAGGTCCGACCATCAAGGATTCAAAACCACGCCCACCGGTGGTCAAAATATACTTGATTGGGGTGTACCGGAACAGGGATTCCCAATTTAAAACCCAAATAATCTGTGTAACTTACCAACTTGGTCAGAAATAACATATAACTCAATTTCCCCTGACAATTACCCACAGTCCTCGAATAGGGCTTTGCCCGTGAGTGACGGTGATAACTTATATATATATATATATATATATATATATATATATATATATATATATATATATATATATATATATATATATATATATATATATATATATATATTATTATATAGAAAGAGAGAGAGAGAGAGAGTTATATCCCACTGGCGATGTCCAATTGAATTTGCTTGTAGGTACATTAATATTTGCCAAAGTTTCTCGTAATATTCCAAGCACAATAGAAACAAAATTCCCAACTGCCCAAAGTCAGGTTAATAGAGTAACAAATCGGTACAAAGAAAATGCAGAAGATTATGATGATTTATTGAAGAAACTTAGAATGGGGAAAAAAAAGAGAGAAAAAGAAAAAGGATGAGAAGAAACTTGGAATGGGAAAAAAAGAAAGAAAAAGGAAAAGGATAAGAAGAATCTTCGAAATTAGAATGAAGAAGAATTAAAAAAAAAAGCGGATGATTCGGCTCTTCATCTCTTTTTATTATGTTTTAAATCCATTTGAGATTAGGTTCTTCCCGTAAAGAAATGTTCAATTCTGAAACATTTTCGCAATACAAGACTTATTTTTAATTCAATATTTCCCTTTTGGGAGTTTCTTACACACACACACACACACACACACACACACACACACAAAAGATTTCATTCCCTTCTTCATGCACACAGCAACAGTTTGGCGTACATAAATACTTTTTTTTTTGTTCACACTTGCACTTAAACATATTTATATACATACACATGCGAAATATCTTACCCTAATAAACCGTATTCTGTTTTATTATTTCAGATATTTTATATTAAAAATATTATGCCTTTTACTTTATCCTTATAATGTACCTTCACTCCATGCATATTGAATCTCTGCATATCTACACTCCTATATATATATATATATATATATATATATATATATATATATATATATATATATATATATATATATATATATATATATATATATATATATATATATATCACATCAAGTCAATTTGCATACACACACTCGCACACACTCGCACACGCACACACACACACACACACACACACACACACACACACACACACACACACACACACACAAAAAAAAAAAAAAAGTTAGGTAAATGAAACGTAATCTGTCCAACTGTCTTCGGAAGTAAAGACTTACAAGTCTGCTGTAACTAATCTCTTAGCAAGAGATTTATTAGAGATTCCTCACCTTGGTTGACAAATTATATCTGATAATATCCATTTACAAAAAACCTAACTTTTTTTTTTGGAGGGGGGGGGTTAACAAAAGCATAACACAATCATCAAAATTTAGCTAAAATCAAACGATACTAAAGTAAACAATAAATAAATAAGAACATACGCATTCGCATCCTCATTAAAACTGACATCCACATCCGCATTTTCGAAAATTCAACATACGCATCCGTAAATGAGAATATACCAAATAGTACTACTAATATACAGTAGGTCAGATGGATAGAGAGATTAATAGACAAAACGGGGATAAACCCCCTTTGGCATTTGAGTTTAAATTCAAACTTCAATGACTATTTTCTATTGAAGTTCGTGTCCTAGAAAGTTGCATATTTTTAAGCATATAATTTGCCACGTCGTTAATTAAGCAATTTTTTTTTTGAACAAATACTATCGTTTTTCCTGTAAAACTTTTATTAAAAAAAATATAAATATAAAAATAATTGTGATTATCAAAATAAGCCTTTGTTATTTAAGGCATTTTAAATTTATTTTACTTTTTGACGGCAATAATTAATTAATATGGATTCCTGATTGTCCCTAATATATAGCATTGATCTGAATTTTTAAGAAATACTTTTACCATGACACAATGTCTTTAATAAACGCAAAGTAAAACGAGAGTGAGGGGACGAAAAAATACTCGAAATAGCTTTGACTCAAGCTTTTGTAAATGACCTGGTTTAACTACTGTATATAACGTCGATTCAAGCATCGGTTCTATTCCCAGAGTTGCCATTTGGCATATTCATATTCTGTATTTATTCAATGGATATATAGTCTTTAAAAGTGAATTACTACTTATTGTACTACTTACTACTATTGTATTGTACTACTTACTACTTATTGTACTACTTACTACTTACTGTACATTAAAATACTGTATACTGT
>SEYY01023906.1:7500-10000 GCA_009176605.1 Armadillidium nasatum
TCTGGAATTATGATAATAATAATAATAATAATAATAATAATAATAATAATAATAATAATAATAATAATAATTAATAATAATATAATAATAATAGTAATTAATTATAATCATAAAAATAATAATAATAATAATATTTTTATTTTTATTATTATTATTATTATTATTATTATTATTATTATTATTATTATTATTATTATTATTATTATTATTATTATTATTATTATTATATTATTATTATTATTATTATTATTATTATTATTATTATTATTATTACTATTATTATTATTATAATCCTAGAAATAAAAATAATTATGCTGAAAATAATAATGTTATATTATAAATTATAATAATTAATAATTTAATGATAATAATGAATAATTGTAATAAAAAATAGTAATGATAATAATAATAATAATATAATAATAATAATAATAATAATAATAATAATAATAATAATAATAATAATAATAATAATAATAATAATAATAATAATAATAACATTAATTTTAAAAATAATAAAATAGTAGTAAATAATAATGATAACGAAATAATAATAATAATAATAATAATAATAATAATAATAATAATAATAATAATAATAAAAATAGTAATAATAATTGCTATAACTACAATAATAATAAAATAACTGTAATTATTATAATTAATAATATCATTAAATATTATGTCTTTTTTTTAAAAAAAAAGAATAGTAATAAGCTAAAAATTTGCCATCATGTTTTAATATAATTTGCACATCCACAGTACTTACGATTTCTTGAGGAATTCCATGATTTTTAATATAAACAAAACCAATATTTTCGAGGCAATCCACAATTTCTTTGCCTACTTCCTTCAAGTCTTCTTCGCAATTGCTTTTGAGTGATGATTCTTTAGAAGAGATGAAAAAAAAATAAGAAAATATTATTAGTATCATTTGTAGTAAAAAAAAAAAAAAAAAAAAAAAAAAAAAAAAAAAAAAAAAAAAAAAAAAAAAAAAAAAAAAAAAAAAAAAAAAAAAAAAAAAAAAAAAAAAAAAAAAAAAAAATATTTTAATAATTTTATTAATAGTAGGGGTGGTTAAATTTTAAGGGCCGATGTTGATTTTGAATAAAACACAAATTACTTAGGAATTTATTGTCATTTCTTTTTGTTATGATAATATGGTATGGTTCAATTATGTATGGAACAAAATATCGGCCAAATGGCCGCCGCGACCTCGGCGGCACACCTCCATCCGATGGTCCAAATTTTCGATGACGCTGAGGCATAATTGGGGTTCTATGCCGTTAATGTGCCGAATTATCTCATCCTTTAGCTCTTGAATTGTTGCTGGCTTATCGACGTACACCTTTTCTTACAAATAACCCCAAAGAAAGAAGTCCAACGGTGTCAAATCACATGATCTTGGCGGCCAATTGACATCGCCACCACGTGAGATAACACGGCCATTGAATTTGTCGCGCAAAATAGCCATTGTTTCGTTAGCTGTGTGGCAAGTGGCACCGTCCTGTTGAAACCACATATCGTCCACATCCATACCTTCCAATTCGTGCCATAAAAAGTTCGTTATCATCTCACGATAGCGAACACCATTCACAGTAACTGCCTGACCGGCCTCATTTTGGAAAAAATACGGCCCGATGATGCCGCCAGCCCATAAACCACACCAAACAGTCACTCTTTGTGGGTGCATTGGTTTTTCGACAATCACTCTTGGATTAGCATTCGCCCAAATGCGGCAATTCTGCTTATTGACGAATCCACTGAGGTGAAAATGTGCCTCATCACTGAAGATGATTTTCCTCGAAAATTGATCATCCACTGTTGCCATTTCTTGCCACCATTCTGACCATTGACGACGTTTTGTATGGTCAAGAGGCTTTAGTTCTTGATTCAATTGCACCTTGTAAGCGTTTAAATGCAAGTCTTTATGCATAATGTTCATCAACGACGAGCGTGAGAGGTGCAATTGTTGGGCACGACGACGAGTTGAAGTGGATGGCTCCTCAGCCACACTATCGCGAACAGCAGCAATATTTTCTGCAGTACGAGCTGTACGAGCATGCACTGGTCTTTTCAAATCTCCTACAGACCCGGTTTGCTCAAATTTTTTCACGATTTTTCCGATTGTACGCACATTTGGACGATTAAATTGACCAAAAAAATCACGAAGTGCACGATATGCATTTTGATTTGAACGCCCATTTTCATAATAAGCCTGAATAACTTTAACACGTTGCTCCATTGTGTATCTTTCCATGGTTCAAATTGAGTAAGTCTGAAATTGAAAAAAGTCAAATGAAATGCAGTAAAAAACTGGACGTTTAGGTGTAGTTCACATTCAACATCGGCCCATACAATTTAACCACCCTTTATTTTTATTTTAACTCATAATTTGATTTTGTTAATTCTTCGAATTTAAATAATTGAAAGATTAAAAATATGTTATACAGTCCACATAGCAGAAATATTCAAAACTGTTACTTCTATTCATCCTATA
>SEYY01023906.1:12500-32500 GCA_009176605.1 Armadillidium nasatum
ATATATATATATATATATATATATATATATATATATGTATATATATATATATATATATATATATATATATATATATATATATATATATATATATATATATATATATATATATATATATATATATATATATATATATATATATATATATATATATATATATATATATATATATATATATATATATATATATATATATATATATATATATATATATATATATATATATATATATATATATATATATATTATATATATATATGAATGTGCTATTATATGTTTCACTTTTGTCTGAGTCACAAGGGGGTTTGAAAGTTTTGATGGATGAGTTTGTAAAATATTGTGATGAGTTAGGCTTACGAGTGAACGCAGCAAAGAGTAAAGTGTTATGGATGAAAAATGGGGAGAGTGTAGATAGGGTTGTAGGTGGGAGAGATGAATTGCTAATTAAGGTGGGGGGGAGAGATTGGAATGAGTTAATTCTTTTAAATATCTGGGTGTGAATTTTGAGGGGGTGATGTTTGTGAGGGAGATGAAGTAGGTAGGGTATAGAATAAGAGAATGAGAGAAGGTGTTGGGAGGCTTGAGGGATATTTGGAAGAAGAGAAGGTTGACAAGAGAAGTGAAGAAGAAAATGTTTGAGGGATGCTGTGTTCCAGTTGTTATGTATGGGAGCGAGGTGTGGCCGTTAAATGCGAGAAAAAGAAAAAAGGTAGAGGTTTTCGAAATGAAAGGTCTGAGAGCGGTATGTGGTGTAAGTAGAAGGGATAGAGTTAGGAATGTGAGAATAAAGGAGAAATGTGCTTGGGGAAGGGGTATGGTTGAGAGAGATGAGCAGAACATGCTGAGGTGGTTTGGGCATGTTTGTAGGATGAATGATGAGAGATTAGCTAAAAAGGTGTTTCTATCGGAAGTTGAAGGTGAAAGTGGTAGGGGGAGACCTAGGGGAGGTTGGGTAAGTTGGGTCAAGGAGTTATTGAGGGATAGAGGGTTGGGATGGGAGGAGGGTTTGCGGTTGACGGAGGACAGGAATGAATGGAAAAGATTGGTGAGGGGATGAATGTTGTTAAGTTGTGACTTCTGGTAGTCAACATAGCCACGTTTGTGGGAAAAGTTGAGTATAAATATTTATATATATATATATATATATATATATATATATATATATATATATATATATATATATATATATATATATATATATATATATATATATATATATATATATATATATATATATATATATATATATATATATATATATATATATATATATATATATATATATATATATATATATATATATATATATATATATATATATATATATATATATATATATATATATATATATATATATATATATATATATATATATATATATATATATATATATATATATATATATATATATATATATATATATATATATATATATATATATATATATATATATATATATATATATATATATATATATATATATATATATATATATATATATATATATATATATATATATATATATATATATATATATATATATATATATATATATATATATATATATATATATATATATATATATATATATATATATATATATATATATATATATATATATATATATATATTATATATATATATATATATATATATATATATATATATATATATATATATATATATATATATATATATATATATATATATATTATATATATTTATTATATATATATATATACTCGTTAGGCAAATTGCAAAATGAACCGTAATATTCAAGTACTTCTAAAGAACTAAGTTTAAACTGATGTTTCCTGATATTTTATTCAAGAAAAAGAAATAAAAGTACGTAAATATTCTAGAACATCTACGCACATTAGCGTTTTTTATTTTTATATATTTTCAGTACACGTGTATAAGGCTGGATGAATTTGCTTTTTTGGTTGTTAAGGAGAAATTTTGTTTAAAAATTTTTTTTTATTAATTGTAAGAATTTTTTTTTTTTTTTAAATTTGGTAAGAGTTATATATATTTCCAGTACACGTGTATTGAAACGAATGCATTTAGAGGCGATATGGATTTGTTTTTTGCTTATTAAGAATTTTGTTCCAATTGTTTTATTAATTGTTAGATTATTTTTAAAAAATTTGGTAGCAGTTAATTATCTGTCGTAAAAGATAATTAACTTCTTCTTATCAATCTTTCCCTTAATATCCGTGTAATAATAATAATAATAATATATTTGTAATTTCTTCTAAAGATGTCATTTCTGCTCTCTCTGAGCTTAACACTAAGAAGGCGTATGGTCCTGATGGTATTCCTCCTGCGGTTCTCAAAAATTGTGCTTCCGAGCTTGCACTCTGCCTCGGTAAACTATTTCGTCTTTGCCTTTCTACTTCGACCTTCCCTTCTTGCTGGAAACGCGCGCTCATTCAACCTGTGCCGAAAAAGGGAGACCCTTCTCAGCCTTCTAACTATCGTCCTATTTCTTTAACCTCCGTTCTTTCTAAATTTTTCGAATCTATCCTTAGCAGGAAGATTTGGAAACATCTCAATTCTTCCAATCTTATCTCTGATCGCCAGTATGGCTTTCCTAAAGAACGTTCTACTGGTGATCTTCTTTCCCTACTTTCTGACTCTTGGTCCTCCGCTCTTCGGGGTTTCGGTGAATCCTTCGCTGTGGCGCTAGACATATCGAAAGCTTTCGATAGAGTCTGGAACAAAGCTTTGATTTCCAAACTTCACTCTTTCGGAATCTATCTTTCTCTCTGTGATTTTCTCTCTAATTTCCTTTCGGGTAGTTCTATAGCAGCTGTTGTAGACGGCCACCGTTCTTCCTATAAATCTATAAATAGTGGTGTTCCTCAAGGATCTGTCCTTTCTCCAACTCTTTTTATAATTTTCTTCAATGACCTTCTCTCTATTCCTTCGTCTTCCTATACACTCCTATGCCGATGACTCCACATTTCATTACTCCTTTCAATTTGAAAGACGTACCTCCCAACAGCAGTTGATAGATTCAAGAAGGATGTTCTTGGAGCAACTGACCTCTGATCTTTTTCGTATTTCAAATTGGGGAAGAGAAAACATGGTCGTTTTCAAAGCCTCAAAAAGTCAATTCCTCCATCTTTCTACTCGATACAATCTTCCAGACAACTATTTCTTCTTCGATAACACTCAACTCAATCCTTCATCTGTCCTCAATATTCTAGGTGTTTCTTTTTCTCGTGATCTTTCTTGGAAAGATCACATTATTTCACTCTCCAAACAAGCTTCTAAGAGGTTGGGTGTTCTGAGGCGCCTTCGTGGTTTTTTTACGCCACCCCAATTCCTTGCTCTATATAGGTGTGTTGTTCACCCTTGTATGAAGTATGCCTCTTACATCTGGGGTGATTCCACACATACAGCTATTCTCGAAAAAGTGGAGTCTAGGGCTTTTCGTTTTATCAATTTTCCTGTTCTTACTAACTCTCTCCAGTCTCTTTCTTCCCGTCGAATTGTTGCATCACTTTCTTTACACTATCGCTATTACAACGGACATTGCTCTTCTGAACTCTCACGTCACATACCTCCTCCATTGAGAAGGGCTCGTGCGACACGACTTTTTACAAAGTCTCATTCATTCTCTGCTCAACTCTTCGGCCCCAGACTTAACCGCTATGCTCACTCATACATGTACTCTACTGGTAAAGTCTGGAACACACTCCCTTTATCTGTTTTCCCAACTTCCATTGACTTGCACACTTTTAAACGCCGTGTATCGGGTCACGTTGGTCATTAGCGACCAGATTCCGAATGTTTCCCAACTCTGTTGGAATTTGGCAGGCCTCTGGCCTTTGCCCACCAGAGGAGACATAAAAAAAATATTATTATTATTATTATTACTTCTAACTTCTAACGTCTATTGTATATACAGATATCCGTTAGAAATATATTGATGGTATTGAATTTTTATGAAGACGATATAGGGATAAGGTTGCCGATGTCAGTGCCTATATCGAACCAATGTGGAAACCGATACTGATACTGAATGTGGATGTTCATACGGATATATATTTTAACACCGATCTCGATATCGATGTCTATGTGCATACTGATAAGGAAGTAAGTGCTTATGTCAATGCCGATTTCGATATGGAGGACGATGTTTATACCGATATTAACGTGTATGTCATTACCGATGATAGTAAAGATGAAGGATGAAGAAATCGGAATCTCTGTCTTTTTTGTCACTCACACACACACATACACACACACATGCACAAACACACACAGAAACATGGAAGAGAAGCCACATAGGAAGTAAATTAAAGTAAATAATTTTATATCCTTTTTTTATTTCGAAAAAAAGAAGTATTCAGTCAATTAGGCTATCATATCTGACAACTATGATGGAGATAAAAAATTGATTTCGGAGATGTCACTGCAGATTTGATTGACATACTTTCCTGTTAGTAAGTAAGTAAGTCTTTCCTGATTTATGGTTTTCTGTCCTTAGGGACTATGAGTAGTCTTGCGTGGTGGCGCTTAACATATCGGGTTTGACATGCGTCGCTACTCTTTAACCTCTTTTCCTTTTATTTTCCTTCTTCTCTTTGCTAACTTATGCCTAGTTTCCTCTCAAATCGTTCTATATCGGTGTTTGACGATGGAGAGATCTCTTCCTCCTTTCCTGTCAATTATGGGGCTCTTCATGGTTCGGTTCTATCTTCAACTTTATTCTTACTTTTCATTAATGATCTTGTCAAATGCACTTCTAACTCTGTTCACTCTTATGCCAAGGACTTAACCCGAGATTCTTCTACTCATATTAAGTCTTCTCTCTCTTTTGTTTCCAGAGTTAACTTTTTGAAATTCAATTCATTAAAAACACAACTTCTTCAAATCTCCATTTCAAAAACACCTACTAATTTTTCTATCTCTTTCGATGGTTCTCCCGTCTAGCCTGTAAATAACAAGCATTCTTGTTCTAAATATAATCAATAAATTGTCTTGAAAATCTCATAGCACAATGTTTATTAATGTGGCCTCTAAGAAGCTTGGAATACTATTTAGGTTGCGATAATTTTTTACTTCTGAACAGCACTCCAATTATATGAGAGTCTTATTTTTCGCCCTCTTATGGAGCACTGTTCTCACATTTGAATGGGGGGGGGGCTCCTGTATCTCCTCTCTTTTGGATATGGTTTAGCCTAAGATTAAAAGAATAATTAAATGTCCCCTTCTTTCAGACTTTCAATTGACCCTCTATCTTTGCGACGTGATGTTGGGGAACTATCTCTTTCCCATTGAACACCATTGCGTGGCTCTCGTAGCACAAGGGGTGCCCTGTTTTCGCAAGAATTTTGTGAGGTATAATTCTTTCCAGCCACTTCTGTTCTGTGGAACTCTCTGTCATCATCCATTTTCCCTCCTGGATTTAGTTTTATTTCGCTTCAATGCCTCCTACTGCATCAACCTGAGAGATTTGCGTTAGGCTCGAGCTTGGGTAGGGTATTAATTTTTTGGTTTTGCATTTCTGCCCATTAATTGAAAAGGGTTCTGTTCATGAGTAGTGTGAAACTATATATATTAATATATATATATATATATATATATATATATATATATATATATATATATATATATATATATATATATATATATATATATATATATATATATATATATATATATATATATATATATTGTTATTTCCATTTGTAATTTCATATGTTTCAAATAGCTAAAGTTTCTTTGGTTAGCAAGCAAAAATATATTCGTAAGTACAATACCACAACAAACAAGGATAAGGAATTTTATATCGTAAGAACTTATAAAAGTTACGTAAATGCCTTTAGTATTATTTTTGCCCTTGGGTTAATATTTCAAAGGCAAAAAAAATTGCTTGTTTTGAGAAGCAATTACGTAGATTATTTTTCATCATTATCTAAATTTGAAGTCTGATATGATAATTTTGGCAACGAGAAGAATTAATCTCTAATTATCAGATTACAATTTAATATATATATATATATATATATATATATATATATATATATATATATATATATATATATATATATATATATATATATATATATATATATATATATATATATATATATATATATATATAGAGAGAGAGAGAGAGAGAGAGAGAGAGAGAGAGAGAGAGAGAGAGAGAGAGATAGATAGATAGATATATAGATAAAATATGGTAAAGGTGTAGATTGTTTCTGAGTTTCGATTGTTAAAAAATATTGAAAATCGAAAATGTCGGAGAAGCCTAACGTAAACAAGAAAGTTGCCAGAGGTACTATTACACTAGACATCTCTCAGTTTGAAAGACACCCCTCCCAATAGCAGTCAATTGACTCGAGAATGGTAGCCATGGAGCAACTAAACTCTAATCTTTCTTCAGATTTCAAATTGGGATAGAGAAAACATGTTCGTTTTCAATGCCTCAAAAAGTCAGTTCAACAATCTCTCTACTCGACATAACCTTCCTTTCAACTACTACACCTCTTCGAAAACTCACAACTCAAACTTTCGTCTCTCTTTCAATATTCTCGATGCTTCATTTGCTCGTGATTTTTCTTGGAAAGATCACATTCCTTCTCTTTCTAAACAAGCTTCAAAGATATTGGGTGTTCTGAGGTGCTTTCGTAATTTCTTCCCGCCACCATAGTTGCTTTTTCTTTATAGAGGTGTTGCTCGCCCCTGTATGGATTACGCATCATACATCTTGGGGTGATTCCACTCATAGAGCTCTCCTTGAAAAGGTGGAGTCTATCCCTTTACCTCTTATTAACTCTCCCGCTGTCACTAATTCTCTCCAATCTCTGTCTGCCCGTCGAATTATTGCGTTACACTCTATGGCCTATGCTATCGATATTGCAATGGACACTGCTCTTCTGAACTCTATCGTCGCATGCCTAATACAATGAGAAGGGTTTGTGCGACACGACTTTTTACACACTCTCATCCTTTCTCTCTCCAACTCTCCGACCTCAGACTTAACCTCAATGCTCAATCTTACATGTATTCTCCTGGTACAGTCTGTAATACAATTATTTTATCTGTTTTCCCAATTTCATTTTATTACACACTTTTAAGCACCGTCTTTCAGGATATGTCGGCTTTTCATATTTCTGTATTTTCCCAACTCTGGACTTTGCCCACCCAGGGGATGAAAAAAAAAAATAATAATAATAAAGAAAAACAGATTTACAAGCATTTAATTTATTGCTAAACATTAAACAATAATGATAATAATAACAATAATAATAATAATAATAATAATAATAATAATAATAATAATAATAATAATAATAATAATAATAATAATAAATAATAATAATAATAATAATAATAATAATAATAATAATAATAATAATAATAATAATAATAATAATAATAATAATAATAATAATAATAATAATAATAATAATAATAATAATAATAATAATAATAATAATAATAATAATAATAATAATAATAATAATAATAATAATAATAATAATAATAATAATAATAATAATAATAATAAATAATAATAATAATAATAATAATAATAATAATAATAATAATAATAATAATAATAATAATAATAATAATAATAATAATAATAATACAGTACATTTGGTTTTCAAACATATTAAAATCTCTTGATGCATAATTATTGGGAACAATTTTCATGGAAAGTAAAATGCTTAATAATAATAATAATAATAATAATAATAATAATAATAATAATAATAATAATAATAATAATAATAATAATAATAATAATAATAATCTATTTTTAATATTAATAAGAAGAACAAGAACAAGAACAACATCAGCAACAACAACAAAAACAAAAATAGAAAAAAGGAAAAGAGTGAGACTAGGAATCAAGTTTCATTTTTTATGATTATTATTTTATTTTTGACAATAATAAGAGAAAATGTTGGAATATTGTTATTTTTATTTTTATTCTGAAAGTGAAAAATGGCGTATCGTATTCTTTGTTTTTAAAGTATCATGGTACTGATCAGCCTTGAGTGCAAGTGTTCGTGAGAAGTTCTATAGGATTTTTTGTCGTCATCGGGTGCTCCAAAGGGCTTGAGGACGACGTTCCTATTTGGGCTTACAAAGAAAGCCACAGGTTTTCTTGAGCATCTTTTACCTCTTTCTTCTTCGGGAATATGCACGCCATGTGGCTTTAATAAATCAGGAATAATTAAATGAGTAAATAATAAATAAATAGGAACATGAATTTTTAAGAAAAAAAAATGAAAAAAAATGAAAAAATGAATTTTAAAAGTGTATGGTTTTTAAATGATTTTTTAATCTTTATGTTTTACTCTCATTTGTAGGCTAGTTATTCATCAATAAAATTTTCGAGTATAGTTTATTTATTAAAGTCAAATTAACATCCAAATCACATTTTTTTTTTAAATATTTACTTTCATATTTGAGAAATTTCGACTCCGAATCCCGATTTTTGTTTGAGAATTCCAATTTCGAGTCTCTCTACAATTTTCAGACTACAAAATAATAATTACTTACCAGTTCCTATAATTTTATACTCTCGAAGATATCTTTTTTTCCACACCATTCTGATGTTTATATGAGGTCTGTACCACCTTCAACTTTTTCCTATACAGAACAATGATCCTGTAAGATAACTTTCTAATAATAAACTCCCTATTTTAACTTTGCTTCCCTTGATAGAAAGGCTTGATGATGATGATTTTGATTTAAATAATCTTGGGAAGTTCAACTTTTTACAGACCTTAAAATTTCAAACTCCCTCTATACTCATTCAAATCTTTCTCAAAACCATGTACTTAGGCATCTTTGTTCATGGGTAGCTTTCTTTATCTTTCCTGTAAACATCGTGAACATTCGTTTACCTACCTGTGATTTCGCATTATAAGGTGGATGGGCCCCTAAAATTTATGAACTTAAGAAAGTCAAGTGTCCTGGATTACATTCCACCCTTGTTTTGAGAGGGTGAACTTCCTACTGAGTATCGTTCTCGTTCAACTCTACTTCTCTATGTATTAGTAACAATGCTCTTCGTCTATTTTGGAAGCGATCTCGTAGAGAGGTAACGGTTTTGAACTTTTCAACTATCGTCCCATAGCTCCCACTTGCATTGGACTATTCTTAACTCGTTTTCCAGTAATCTCTCTAGTACCTTTTGGAATTGTTTAAATAAGTTCAAAATATAATAATAATAATAATAATAATAATAATAATAATAATAATAATAATAATAATAATAATAATAATAATAATAATAATAATATTATTATTATTATTATTATTATTATTATTATTATTATTATTATTATTATTATGCAACGAGTCTATCAGAGGTTAATGGTTGCATCATGTCTCCTACATTAACCAATATAGCTGTTGGAACTGGATGTGCTTGTACCCATTCATTGTTTCTGTGTTTAACCTATGTATATATATATATATATATATATATATATGTCATCAATTACATCATTTTCAAATACCAAGTAAAATATTAAGTATTTTTGGTTTATATAATAATATAATATTACTTTTTGCGTTTTTGAATCAGAAATAATTTTGTTATTACATAGTAATCACAAGCATGAATTTATCATAGCCACCTCCAGTTCCCCGATGTTATCCTGGAAGAGGAAAGTAATTGTTCCATAGTCTGTGTTCTCCACATCGAATACAATTTTCTGGTTCTTCAAATAGTATTGGGGGATAGTAAATGAGTCTTAGAGCAGAGAGATACGATTCTGAGTTTATATTGGTGTGTATTTTGAGGAGTGTACCAAAAGGGAGATCTATTATATTAATATTATAATAAAAAAAATTAAAATTAATTAATATTTTTATTTATAATAGGATATATATATATATATATATATAATATATATATATATATATATATATATATATATATATATATATATATATATATATATATATATATATATATATATATATATATATATATATATATATAATGTAGGGGAGCACTTTCGAAAGGTGCCAGTGCTAAATGAGGGAAAAGTGAGGGGAAAGAGTGCCAAATGAAGGAGAAACCATGATCTTTCACGGCACGAGGTGTTTTTAGATCTTTTTAATTCAGCATTTCATAGGTATTTTTAATCTGATTATTCAACTAATTTTTCCAAAGATAATTAATACTGATATCTCTCTAACATTAATTTTATAGAACTTACATACATTTCATTCCCTAATCTCCAAGATGTGACTTAACTTTACAACATTTGACAAGTTCGACATGTTCACATTTTTATAGTTCATGTTTCAACATCCTCTACTAGTTCATGCATCATACATACATTTCTTCTTATGCTTTTATCACTTTATCAAATTTCACTGAGTGCTAAACATTTCTAGCATTTTCATATACATGCGAGTTTTAATTCTATGCACTTTCTAGCACTTTGCATCTTTCATGCTAGACATTTCTATCATTTCATTAACTCATGCTAGACCATTTTGTAAATTGTGGTTTACTAGGGTAATGTTTAGTTTATAAGGGGAGTGACAGTGTCATTGGCACTATAGGGTAGTGCCAGTGACATTGGTAATAGGGAGTGCCTGTTCCATTTCACTTTAAGATATAACTTTTAAATTTATTTTCATTCCTTTCAATAATAAATTATTATTTCTCTTAAAAAATGTAAAGTCTTTTATAAAACAAATTTATTTATTATAAATTTTTCGTTATTTTTACGGCTAACACACTGATTCATGTAAAAGCGTATAAGAGCTCTTCTACCCCTCATACGTGCGCGTACACACACACACACACGTGTATCAAAACACTACTATGTCTTCCATCTACCATCTTAATTTTTCTGATCACGTGGTTTCTGACATCTTCATCACTCGGTTTCAATCTTATGTCAAAAGAAGGTAGCATATTTATGTACATTTCTCACTCGATGGACTCAGGAACGTACATAGATAACATCTTTGAACCATCATACAGAGATTTTAGTCATGTTTCCAAGGAATAGAAAAGTAAGATACCAGCTTAAAGCAACATTATCAATCATTTTATTGAATTTCTGTAAATTTATTTTCAAAAAAAATTAATGAAAATTTATATCGAAAAATAAAAAAAAAATTTATTTAACTTTGGT
This sequence comes from Armadillidium nasatum, assembly GCA_009176605.1. NCBI lineage: Eukaryota > Metazoa > Arthropoda > Malacostraca > Isopoda > Armadillidiidae > Armadillidium > Armadillidium nasatum. The sequence goes on from SEYY01023906.1 coordinate 23,642, forward strand.
CAATATCATTCTTCTTGTCAACAAACTCTGCAACCTCAGGAAGAAAATCTCAAAGCCTCATATCCTACTACTCTCTTCTCTTCTTTTTTCTTCTCCTCTCTTCTGCTCTTCTCATCTCTTTCCTTCTGTATTATGATGTTTCTGACTTTCTTCTATTCATCTGCTTCCAGCCACATCCACTCTCGACGGCGGTCGAATCATATATATATATATATATATATATATATATATATATATATATATATATATATATATATATATATATATATATATATATATATATATATATATATATATATATATATATATATATATATATATATTATTATATATATATATATATATATATATATATTATATATATATATATATATATATTGATTTTACATTATCTTAAAATTTTAAATCTCATATCAGTAAGCCTGCTTACTCTTATAAGCACACAACTAGAAGTAATTCACTCAAAAATACTTTCGATGTAACTTAAATTCAGCAAGTCTTCTCTCATAACTTCTGTCCTTGACTGTGGGTAAAATGCATTGCTTTGTAAAGCGTTTTTGTTGAAGAATTTAAATAATTGTAGAAAAAGATTCTGTCATATTATCTCTGTGTAACCTAATATTATTTTTTTTTTAATATATATTTACGGATTTCATTCACAAAATTTTTTTTAAGAGTTTCATTTGTGCATATATATATATATATATATATATATATATATATATATATATATATATATATATATATATATATATATATATATATATATATATATATATATATATATATATATATATATATATATATATATATATATATATTATATATGTATATATATACTATATATCCTAACTCTACAGACTATCCAAAATTCTTCGACTATCTTATCTTCAAAATAGTAACACATTCTTTCTTTTTTTCTTTTCTCCGAAATCATCATTTTCGGCGATTTCAATGTTCACCACCACCAATGGCTTTCATCTAGTTCTCATGATCCAGCTGGTGAACTCGTCTACCAAATTTCTATCCAGAACAACCTTGAGCAGATAGTGCATCTCCCTAGCCTCATCAATGACTGCCTTGGTGATGAACAAAACATATTTGATCTTTTCCTAACTTCTTATCCTTCTCCTTACGCTGTTAAACTCTTTCATCCTCTGGGTTCATCTGATAACCTTTTTATCTCTATATCTTGTCCTGTCTCTTCAAGTTTTCCCCAAGAACTGCCCCAGCCTTCGCCGAGAAGACGTTTGTACCATTTCGGTGCCCCTAACTGGTCTGACTTGCGGTTGTTCTTTTTTGATTTCTCATGGAATGATTACTGTTTCCGTGGAAAAAGTCCTTAGGAGTGTGCAGAGCTCATAACCAAGGTGGTTCTCTCTGGCATGGAGGCGTACATTTCATATTCTTTCCATTCTACTAAGCCAAACAAATCTTGGTATAACTCTGCTTGTTCTTGTGCTATCCGTCTCAGAGATGCTGCCTTCAGGGACTACCGCCGTCTTTAAACTCCAGAAACTCATGCAACTTATATTTCATCCCGGAATCGAGCAAATCTATTCTCCGTAAAACCAAAGGTCATTTCTCCTTTTAAAATGCAATAATCTTTCTTGTTCTTCTTCCTCAAGCCCTTTTTGTCACTTTGCGAAAAAAAATGTCAACTCTAATTTTGCTTCTTCCTCTTTCCCTCATTTAGTTTCTTTTGACGGTTCAACTACCGTTTTGTCTTTCTTTAAAGCTGACCTCTTCTCCCAAACTTTTACCCCTAATTAAACCTTAGACGATTCCGGAGCTATTCCTACTCCTTCAATCTCCTCCAACTCATTCATGTGCTAATTGTAATTTCTTCTAAAGACGTTATTCTGCTCTCTTTGAGCTTAACACTGAGAAGGCGTGTGGTCCTGATGGTATCTCTTCTGTGGTTCTCAGAACCTGTGCTTCTGAGATTTAACCCCGCTTTGATAAACTATTTCTTCCATGTCTTTCTATTTAGACCTTCCGTTCTGGCTGGAAATTTGTGCTCGTTCAGCTGTGCCGAAGAAGGGGACCCCTCTCAACCCTCTAACTACCGTCCCATTTCTTTAACCTCCGTTCTTTCTAAAGTTTTCGAATCTATCCTTAACAGGAAGATTTTGAAGCATTTCAATTCTTCTAATTTTTTCTCTGATCGTAAGAAACGCTCTACTGGTGATCTTTTTTCCCTTCTCTCTGATTCTTGGTCCTCCACTCTTTGACATTTCTGTCTCCCTATAGCGGCTGTTGTAAATTGCCACAGTTTATCCTTTATATCTATTAGTAGTGGAGTTCGTCAAGGATCTATCCTATCTCCAGGACTTTTCTTGCTTTTCAATAATGACCTTCTTTCTGTTACTTTACCTCCTATTCTCCCCTATGTTCATTGAGATATATCAACTGAAATTTGTTTTAAAAACTTAATAAAAGCAATAAAATTTTTAAAAATTTGAAAATTTCTTCCTTTTGTAAAGATGTGGAACTCAATACAATCCCCATCCACGCTAAACTAGTTCGAATATCTACTATTTTTCCAAGACTTATCTTCCAATCAACAAAAATATCAACGGCAACTGACCTCTGATCTATCTTGCATTTCAAATTGGGGGCAGAGAAAATATAGTCGTTTTTAATGCTATTAAAATTCAATTACTCCACTTATCTATTCGACACTATCTTCCAAACAACTGTTACATCTTCTTCAAAAACATACACTTCAAACCTTCATCTCTCCTTAATATTCTTTTCCTTGTGATCTTTCTTGAATAGAACACGTTACTTCTCTTTCTAAACAATCTTCTAAGATGTTGTTTGTCTTGAAGTGCTTTCGATTTCTTCTCTCAATCCCAATTGCATGCTCTTTATAAGGGTGTACTTCACCCCTGTATGGAGTACGCCTCACAGATCTAGAGTGCCTCCACTCATACAGCTGTCCTTGGAAAAGTTAAGCCTAGGGTTTGTAGTCTTATCAACTCTACCACTCTCACTAATTCTCTATAGTCTTTTTCTATCCATTGAATTGTTGCCTCACCCTCTCCATTCAATCGCTTTCGCAGTGGACACTGCTCTTCTGAACTCTCTCGTTGCATACCTGGTCCATTAAAGTCTCATCTTTTCTCAGTCAAACTCTCTGAACCCAGACTTAACAACTATTCTCAATCGTACATTCGTATATTTGCTCATCTGGTTTGGTCTGTAACACACTCCCTTTATTTTTTCCCCCCAGCATCCTTTGACAGTTTAACTTGATCACCTTCAAACGGAAGGTATCGGGACATGTCGGCTCTTAACTTGACAAGATTTCCTGTATTTCCCCAACTATGGTGGAAATCAGTAAGCCTCTGTCCATCACCCACCAGAGATAATATTTATATAAATATATATATATATATATATATATATATATATATATATATATATATATATATATATATATATATATATATATATATATATATATATATATATATATATATATATATATATATATATATATATATATATATATATATATATATATATATATATATATATATATATATATATATATATATATATATATATATATATATATATATATATATATATATATATATAATATATATATATATATATATATATATATATATATATATATATATATATATATATATATATATATATATATATATATATATATATATATATATATATATATATATATATATGTGTGTTGTGCGTGTGTGTGTGTGTGTGTGTGATCAGTTGCATATTTCTGACCTCAGAAATTTGATATGTTAGCATAAATAAGTAATTTTAGTATCTGTGTACGAAAATATAAATTCCATCTCCCAGATATTAATGTTCATTGAGATATTTCGACTGAAATGTGTTTTAAAAACTTAAAAGCAACAAAAGTATCAAAAAAATTCGAAAAGTTTCTTCCTTTTGTAAAGATGTGAAACTCAATACAATCCCCATCCACTCTAAACTAGTTCGAATATCTATCCTGAAATCTTATCTTCAAATCAACAAAAATATCAACGAACAGAGTTCATTATAATCCACGCCAACACCAGGCGACCAACAAGATGAAACAGAACGCAATAAATCAGGCAATGGCGATTAAACCGAAGGAGAATTTGATCTCACATGCAAGTTCGGTTCATCGAAACATCAAAATATTCTAAGAATCAATGACTGAACGATATAATAAAAGGACTTTAAACTTTATACTTTATGTTAATTAAAAGAAAAACAAATAACAGTAATAAAGGAAAATAGATTAACAAACATTTTATGTATTGCTAACATTATACAACAATAATAATGGTAATTATAATAAGAATAAGAATGAAAATAATAATAATAATAATAATAATAATAATAATAATAATAATAATAATAATAATAATAATAATAATAATAATAATAATAATAATAATAATAATAATAATTAATAATAATAAAATAATAATATAATAATAATATTAATAAATAATAATAATATATAATAATAATAATAATAATAATATAATAATAATAATAATAATAATAATAATAATAATAATAATAATAATAATAATAATAATAATAATAATAATAATAATAATAATAATAATAAGAACAAAAGGAAGAACAACAATAAAAACAACATCAGCTGAAAACAAAACGGAAAAAGGAAAAAAGTGTTAGACAAGCTTACATGCAAGTATTACCATGTGTCCTTAATAATAATAATAATAATAATAATAATAATAATAATAATAATAATAATAATAATAATAATAATAATAATAATAATAATAATAATAATAATAATAATAATAATAATAATAATAATAATCAATAATAAAATTTTAATTAATTTAGCAAAGTAGCAGAAAATGTTTTTTTTATTATTATTATTATTATTATTATTATTATTATTATTATTATTATTATTATTATTATTATTATTATTATTATTATTATTATTATCAATTATTATTATTATTATTATTATTATTATTATTATTATTATTATTATTATTATTATTATTATTATTATTTTGATTTTAAGTTAAAGGTGATGAAATGACATATTCTATTCTTCATTTGATTTCTGCTTCCGGATTCGTTTTTAACCCTAGAATGGTTGTTCACTTTTCTGGTGCAAAATTGGGTTGTATCGGATGAAAATCACCCATTGTTAATCGCGCAGTTGCCGTTCTTTGTGTAGTTGGATTTTTATGATTTTTTTTTTATATTCCTATATGTTAATCTTTCCCTTTTATGTTGAAAGGTTTAAAATGTAATAATTAAAATATTTTTAGAAAAAAAAGAAAAAAAACATTACTTATAATCATGTATCGGTTAAAATTACAACTTTTGCCTCGGTGATTTTCACCCAGACCCAAACCACTCTAGGGTTTAAGAATCAAGGCGCTACTTAGTCTTGAGTGCAAGTGTTCGTGAGAAGTTTTATAAGATTTCTTATCGTCTTCAGGTGCTCCAAAGGGCTTGAGGACGACTTTCTTGTTTGGGTTTACAAAGAAAGCAACTGATTTTCTTGAGCATCTTTTAAGTCTTTCTTCTTCAGGAATAAGAACGCGATGTGGCTTTAAGAAACAATTGGAAAATGAGTAAATAATAAATAAATTGGAATATCAATTTTAATAAAAGAATGAATAAAAGTATTTTGAGTAAATAAATAAATAAAAAATATATTGTTTCTAAATATTTTCTAATTTGAATGATTTTACTGGTTTTTCTAGATGATCACTTTATCAATGAAATTTTCTAGCAACTTTTATAAAAAGTTATTTTAATTTCCTGATTATTTTTTTTTTAAATATTTATTTTCATATTTGAGAAATTCCAACTCACGACTTCTGTACTTGAGAAATTCGGACTCTGACTCTCTATATTTTGTTTGAGAAATTACAATCCAGATTCTTGATTCGTTCTTTGAGAAATTCTGACTACAACTCCCTTCAAAACCTCTAACTGCATCATCGCGGTCATGGTGCTCTTTTCTACTTCCAATTTTTTTATTTTATTTTTTCATACCATTTTGATCCTTTTATAAGGTATAGACCACCTTCAAAATTTCCTGTGCTTTCCTAATATGACTTTCTAATAACAAACTCATTATTTAGCCCTTGCTTTCATTGAAAAGAGTGTTCGGTGAGCTTGATTTAATCTTGAGAAGTTCACCTTTTTTATACTCCCTCTACTCTTTCAAATCTTTCTCAAAATCATGTACTTAAACATCTTTCATCATCGGTCGCTTTCCTGTCTTTTCCGTAATCATCGTGAATATTACTCTACCTATGATTTCGCATTATCAAGTTAATGAGATCCTAAATTTATGAGCTTAAGAAAGGCAAGTGGCACTCATGGCGTTACTCTCAGTGTTTTAAGGGAGCGTGTTTCCGATATGGGGCCTCTTCTCGTATGTCTCCACTCTCTATACCTTAGTAATAATTCAATTGGAAATAACATCATCATGAGTAGTATGCTCTGTCTCCTGATTATATACATCTAAATGTAAATCGGATACGTTGGCGGCAGTTGTGGAATTGTCACAGTTAATACACCCCAGTGTTGTGCCTGACTATTTAAAGTAATTCTATTTATATATATATATATATTAATAATGTATAGTTGTTCTTAAACATATTCCTGTAGCGCATTATAAGTCATTTACATAAGTTCGTCGTCTATTACGACATCTTCAAATACTTTTCCTCAGTGTTGGAAGAGCACATATATTTTGCGGATCTCGAAGAAGGGTAGCAGTTATAAATCTTTCAAATATCGTCCAGTAGCTCTCATTTGAATTCTATCTAAAAGCTTTGAAGCTATTCTTAACTTTCATTTCCTGGATCATCTATAATCTCATTCTCATTTTTCAGATCTTCAGTATGATATTTCGAAGCTCGAGGTGTACTAGTGATATACTTTCTTATCTTACAGTCTTAGGGTCTTCTGTCCTTAGGACAATGGCAAGTCTCGTGTGGTGGCACTCGATATATACAAGGTTTTTGACCGAATGTGGCATACGTCTCTGTTTACTCATTCAATTTAATTTCCTGGTGTAGTTCTAGCAAATTGTGGAATTCAAAACTTTAAAAAATTAATTTCTTCTCATCACCCACTCTACCGTCTTACCTGTGGACAACAAAAACATTCTAAGTCTGAACATGAACTCCAATTGTTTTGGAAACCTCAAATCACAGTGGTTGCTAAGGTGGTCTCAAAGAAACTGAAATTTCTGCTTAGATGCTAAAAAAAAATTTCCCTCTGAACATTTTCTGAAATTATATAAAGTGTCTTCGTATCTGCCATCCTTCTTATGGAGAACTGGTCTCACCTTTGCAAGTACTCCGGTTCAGCCTTTCTTTTTGATAGGGCTGGAAGACTAATAAACTAGGATAGCAAGGTCGACCTCACCTTAATCTGAGTCTATCAATAAAGCAAAGCAGTATATTTAAAACCAGACTAAGCATAGTTTAAATACACGAACATAATCATGGTCTTCACTAGTACCCTTTTCCAGTTATCTCTCTAAAACTTTTAGAAATTCTTTAAACAAGTTCAAAATATAATAATAATAATAATAATAATAATAATAATAATAATAATAATAATAATAATAATAATAATAATAATAATAATAATAATAATAATAATAATAATAATAATAATAATAATAATAATAATAATAATAATCTTACAGTAGCAACGAGTCTTCCCGAGGTTAATGTTTGCAACATGTCTCCAACATTAACCAAAATAGCTCCTGGAACTGGATGTGCTTGTACCCATTCGTTGTTTCTGTTTTTAACCTATATATATATATATATATATATATATATATATATATATATATATATATATATATATATATATATATATATATATATATATATATATATATATATATATATATATCTATATATATAGATATCATTATTTTAAATTCCAAGTGCAAATACAAGTACTATATATTTTGGGTGAATACAGTAATATTAAAAATTTACATTTTAAATTTTTGAATCAGAAATAAAAAAATTTTGTTATTACATATTAATCACAAGCAAGAAATTATAATAGCTACCTCCAACCCCCCGATGTTATCCTGGAAGAGTAAAGTAACTGTTCCATAGTCTGTGTGTTCCCCACATCGAATACAATTTTCTGGTACTTCAAATAGTATTGGAGGGTAGTGAATGAGTCTGAGAGCAGTGACACTTGATTCTGAGTTTATATTGGTATGTTGGTCGAGGAGTGTTCCAAAAGGGAGATCTGTTAAGCACAAACAAATTAATAGAAATTTGAAGTTGAAGTATCAATATTTTACTATAATAGAGAATTCATATATATATATATATATAATATATATATATATATATATATATATATATATATATATATATATATATATATATATATATATATATATATATATATATATATATATATATACAGGTAAAGAAAGTAATTTTTGAGATCATTCTGACCCCAATATCATAGCGGGAGTACTGGATGACAACCACAGAAGCCATGAAGCAGGATACAGGTTCCTAAAATGAGACCCCTTAAAATAATGAATTGAAAGAATAGAAAAGATAACAAATTAGAGAAAGGTTGGGAGGGGGGCATGTTCTATCATATATCAGATAGAAAAGGTTCAACTAAGGTGGCTGGTTCACCTGGAAAGAGTTAATGAACAAAGGATGGCGAATAGGTACTGGGAGTGGGGACAGGAGTGTAAAAGATAGAGAGGAAGAACGAGGAGGAGATGGAAAGACGAAGTGGAAGAGGTACTTGGAAACATATCTTCCCAGGACCTGTACAAGCCAAGGAGGAGCAAAGCTTTTG
>SEYY01023906.1:37500-40000 GCA_009176605.1 Armadillidium nasatum
GCTTACTATTGCAATCTTTCTTCTTCATACAATATAATGTGTTTATTTATTGTATATGAAAACGTTTAAGATTTAAATAAAAAAATTATATAATTTTTTTAATAAAATTTAAATAATTATTTTGTATTAGTTAAAACTATTTATTAAAATCCGCCGTACATTACCTACACTATTAAAAAAGGGAAAAATATTTTTTTTTTTTTAAACTTGGGGAAGAAAATAAATTTTTTTGATTGTCTTCTTTATTTTAATTATAATTTCAATTAATTCTTTAATTAAATTTAATTACAGTCTCAATTTAGTTTGATATTTAGCTTAGGTTATAAGTGTGCAAATATTTAAATTAATAGAACTAATTTCAGGCAGGAAATGTTCCTAATGTACGGCGTGTCTAATTTAAAAAGAACTTTTTTATCATGAGATTTTTCTCTGTTCAAGTACAGAACTTGAAATAAAAAAAAATGCATAGTAGTTTTCATCATTACTCTCTCTCTCTCTCTCTCTCTCTCTCTCTCTCTCTCTCTCTCTCTCTCTCTCTCTCTCTCTCTCTCTCTCTCTCTCTCTCAATCTTCTCTCTCACTCTCTCTCTCTCTCTCTCTCTCTCTCTCTCTCTCTCTCTCTCTCTCTCTCTCTCTCTCTCTCTCTCTCTCTCTCTCTCTCTCTCTCTCTCTCTCTCTCTCTCTCTCTCTCTCTCTCTCTCTCTCTCTCTCTCGCTATCTATCTATCTATCTATCTATCTATCTATCTATCTATCTATCTATCTATCTATCTATCTGTTTCCTTTACTCGCTCTCCCATCCATCAACTACATTCTGTATTTCATTTTCGAGAATCTTTATCCAGCAATTAATTGTCAAATATCTTTATCATTTTAAAGTTACCTGTTAATAGTCTTCAAATTTGCCGCTCTTGAAAAATCAACAACGCGAATTTCCTCTTTCATTTTCTTTCTCTCACTTTTTTTCGCTTTTGAAATTAACAGTAAGATTCTTATTTCTTAATATATTCTTATATATATATATATATATATATATATATATATATATATATATATATATATATATATATATATATATATATATATATATATATATATATATATATATATATATATATATATATATATATATATATATATATATATATATATATAATATATATATATATATATATATATATATATATATATATATATATATATATATATATATATATATATATATATATATATATATATATATATATATATATATATATATATATATATATATATATATATATATATATATATATTATATATATATATATATATATATATATATAATATATATATATATATATATATATATATATATATATATATATATATATATATATATATATATATATATATATATATATATATATATATATATATATATATATATATATATATATATATATATATATATATATATATATATATATATATATATATATAATATATATCTTTAGTAAAAATGGAAATCATCTTTATCACTAAAGTTCAGCTGAAAAGAACTAACTTAGAATTTCTGATTTTTTAAAAATTTATATTAAAAGATTTTTTAGACTTTTTTTTTATTATTGTGTGTTTTAAAACTTCCTGAACATGTTATAGCTTTACATCAGAGTATTAATATAATTTCTATTTAAGATTTCCATTCTTATATAAATAGTATATATATATATATATATATATATATATATATATATATATATATATATATATATATATATATATATATATATATATATATATATATATATATATATATATATATATATATATATATATATATATATATATATATATATATATATATATATATATATATATATATATATATATATATATATATATATATATATATATATATATATATATATATATATATATATATATATATATATATATATATATATATATATATATATATATATATATATATATATATATATATATATATATATATATATATATATATATATATATATATATATATATATATATATATATATATATATATATATATATATATATATATATATATATATATATATATATATATATATATATATATATATATATATATATATATATATATATATATATATATATATATATATATATATATATATATATATATATATAAGTCAGGTCGAAATTTTTTATTCAAATTTCACTCTATGTGTGAACTTCAGTATATTGATATAACACCGTATGTGAATTATATCTGTTGTGCAACCCCCTAATATATATATATATATATATATATATATATATATATATATATATATATATATATATATATATATATATATATATATATATATATATATATATATATATATATATATATAAAGTCAGGTCGAAATTTTTTATTCAAATTTCACTCTATGTGTGAACTTCAGTATATTGATATAACACCGTATGTGAATTATATCTGTTGTGCAACCCCCTAACCCCCTCTCGCATGAT
>SEYY01023906.1:45000-47500 GCA_009176605.1 Armadillidium nasatum
AAATATATTGTTATTATTTGACGTTTTTGTTCAAGCATTTGAAGAGTTACTGTTAAAGATTCTGTCACCTTATCTATGTCCAATTTATGCTTTAATTGCGAGTGATGTATCATTCATTACATTATATATATATATATATATATATATATATATATATATATATATATATATATATATATATATATATATATATATATATATATATATATATTATATTGAAAAAAAATTAACATAAAACTTTCATTGAGAATATTCTTAGAAAATAATTCGAATTTATTTTTATGACAAAATTACTTTTAAAGGAATTATAATAATAATAATACTAATAATAATTATACTGACAATAATAATAATAATAATAATAATAATAATAATAATAATAATAATAATAATAATAATAATAAAAAGAATAATAACAATAATAATAAAAATTATAATAAAAATAATTATATAATAATAACAAATCGTAACCTTGAGCAAAGATTATGAGGAGTCTCTATAGAGAGATTTTATTTATTAAAAGTACCCATTTAAATTATTAAAAGAATAATTAGATAAACACTTAATAATTAGTTGTTAATTAATGTAATTATCAATAAAAAAAAAAAAGAAAAGAAAAAAAAACCATTTAAAATATAGAAAGTAATTTGGGCAGAATTGCAGCAAAGGTATGGCTATGAACGATTCTTTGAAAACTTATTGAATATATAATTTTTTATCTTCATTTTTACGATACATTCTTCCATGCATTAGGAATTTATAAGTGTTTAAGAACTTCTTACGCTTATCTCTATCTTAAGGGAAGGATTGTTGGAAATTCACCCATAACAATTTATCCACAACAATTCACACACACAGCAATTCATTAACAAAATTTCCACAACGTACACAACACATTAAATAAAATATATATATATATATATATATATATATATATATATATATATATATATATATATATATATATATATATATATATATATATATATATATATATATATATATATATATATATATATATATATATATATATAGATATATATATATAATATATATATATATATATATATATATATATATATAATATATATATATATATATATATATTATATATATATATATATATATATATATATATATATATATATAATATATATATATACACAAAACGCTTAAAACTGTGGTTTGAAATAACTTAATAAATAATCTACTCTAAGAAAATTGGAGAAATATCGCTGAAAAGACGCTAAAAAAGAACTAACGAAACAAATATTTATAAATTTTCTAAAAATAATTTTAATAACATTGAAAGATTTCTTAAGATATATTTATCTCTGTTATACAAAAAAACAATGAGGAATATATTTATCGCATTACAAATTATATTCATCATTTTCCTCGCAGAAGATTAAGCATTGTTGAACCAATATTTTTAATTGAAGTAGAGGGGTAGGGGTAGAGGTAGGGAAAGGTCCTTAAGTTAATAGGGTAACTTTAAAAACCACAAGAAAATAATAATAATAACTGAAAAAAATATTTGAGTAACTTTTTAAAAATTATTATTATTATCATTATTATTATTATTATTATTATTATTATTATTACTATTACTATTATTATTACTATTATTATTATTATTATTATTATTATTATTATTACTATTATTAATATTATTATTATTATTATTATTATTATTATTATTATTATTATTATTATTATTATTATTATTATTATTATTATTATTATTATTATTATTATTATTATTACTATTATTTTTATTATTATTATTATTACATTATTACATTCATTTCAAATTTCTATGAAAAAAATATAAATTACAAATTTTTATATTATTTCTTATTGAAATCCAAAATATTATTGTCCAGTTTTAAAATTTTTTTGCTAATAAACAGTTTCGATATATCATCAAATACGCAATCAATCGATTAATTGATTAAAGAAATATATATATATATATATATATATATATATATATATATATATATATATATATATATATATATATATATATATATATATATATATATATATATATATATATATATATATATATATATGATAGCGATATATCGTAAAAGGAAATCTATTTATCGAAACAATATCGATAAATTAATATATAGGTTAAATATATATAAATATACACTCTATACTTCTGCATGCTGCGCTATAATAACTCGAAAATGATTTAATTTAAATAGCTTATATATATATATATATATATATATATATATATATATATATATATATATATATATATATATATATATATATATATATATATATATATATATATATATATATATATATATATATATATATATATATATATATATATTACGGTATATATTCTGAATATATACAAAATTGTAAATATATATCCTACCTAGTGAAAGACAACAAATAGTTTAAAATATAAAAATAAAAAATAAAAACCAAAAAAAGAAATAATTAATTAATTATAATTTAAAAATTTGCTAAA
>SEYY01023906.1:52500-60000 GCA_009176605.1 Armadillidium nasatum
AAGGAAGTAGTAGAGAGGGAAGGGAATGGAGGCTGAGGAGAGGAAGGAATAATGAGAGTGAGTGCGGGGAATGGAAGGAAGGTAGCGATGGAAGAGATGAGAAGGAGAGCGAGGAAGTGGAGGAGAAAGAAATGAAGGAAGGAAAATTAAAAACAGGGAAGGAATAGAGGAAAGATAGAGAAATAAGTGAAGAGAGGGGTGGAGGAGAGAGAGTGGAGAGGAGGAGAGGGAAGGGGGAAGAGAAGGAGTAAAAGGGGGTTAGAGAAAGATTATTTTTTTATATAATTTAAACTTTAAAGATGAAGTGCCTCTTTTCTTTGTGTATTTTTAACCAATTACAAACTCTTTCTCTACATATGTATCTAAATTTATGAAAATTTTGAAGTTTATAAGCATCCCTTTGATTAAAATCTCCCGCTACGCCCATGCACCTTAGAAAAGAAGCTTCGCAAGAAAAAAAGAATAAAAAAATATTATAGTTAGGCTAAATAATTTATACTTATAGATTGTGCCTTCTATATATATATATATATATATATATATATATATATATATATATATATATAATTATATATATATAATATATATATATATATATTATATATATATATATATATATATATATATATATATATATATATATATATATATATATATATATATATATATATATATATATAATATATATATATATATATATATATATATATATATATATATATATATATATATATATATATATATATATATATATATATATATATAATATATATATATATATATATATATATACAAGTATTAATATACCATAAATTTTATCATTCTAAGAAACAAGTAGAAAAATCAAAATTGTTGTAAGTTCTATGCAGAAAATGAAGTTTTCAGTTTCATTCTCATAATAAAATCAGTTAATGTAATTGTAGTGGAAGCTTTGAAGGAAAAATAAAACTTACATAGCTTCTCTTATCAGTAACAAATTGAACTTGTATACTGTGTAGTTGAAATAAGCGTTAAGAATAGATAAGGTGCAAGTGTCACAAATAAATTATGTAGTTGATATGAGTGTTATGAATGGAAAGGTAATTGAGTATAAATACTGTAATTGTAATAAGTGTTATGAATGGAAACGTAATTGAGCATAAATAATGTTATTGAAATGAGTGTTATAAATGTAAACATAACTGAGTTATAAATACTATAGCTGTAATGAGTGTTATGAAAAGAAACGTAATCAAGCGTAAATACTGTTGTTGTAATGAAGGTTTTGTAATGGAAACGTATTTGAGTATATATATACTGTAGTTGCAATGAGTGAAATGAATAGAAAGTAGAAAATAACTTCCTCTTACCTGTAACAAAATCTCCAAACCCAATTGTAGTAAGAGAAATGAAAGCAAAATAAACTCCTTCGAAGTAAGTCCAATGTTCGATGTGCATGAAAAGAATTGGAGGTAGGAAAATAAAGACGAAGGAATCCAACACAAATGTAGAAGGTCGTCCCAAGTGCAATGAAAATTTTGGAGGATTGCTTATCTTTATCAAGCTGCTCAAAAGATAAAATTTCTCAATAAATCCTTAACTCTTTGAATACTTTTTCAAGCTGCTCAAAAGATAAAATTTCTCAATAAATCCTTAACTCTTTGAACACTTTTTCAAGCTGCTCAAAAGATAAAATTTCTCAATAAATCCTTAACTCTTTGAATACTTTTTCAAGCTGCTCAAAAGATAAAATTTCTCAATAAATCCTTAACTCTTTGAACACTTTTTCAAGCTGCTCAAAAGATAAAATTTCTCAATAAATCCTTAACTCTTTGAATACTTTTTTTATATATGTAATGGAAATCTCTAACAGAGTCTACACTACATTTCACAACAGTGCCATGAAATTATACACCCTATACATCTTTTTATTATAATAATAATAAAGAGTATGTAATATTTATTTTCAGTTTTAATTACTGTACGTTAAATTTTAAAAACAAAAAAAAATGTTTTATTTTTATTTTTAAGCCATAATTTAATCTAAATTTTTTCTGCTATATTATAACTAGACTCAGCCCAATTTTTTGTGTGATAATGAATTTCACCTCACTTCACATAGTTAAATGCGAACACAACCCCACATTGCACATTTCTTCACTAAGTTAAACAATCTCTTAAATTAATTGATAACGATTCAATTATCCTTTACGTGATATATATTTCAATGTATAATTTCATTACACAACACGATAAATCTATATTTACTCTCACAACACACTACAATGTACCATACATCTGAGCGATAACTTATTGTATACAATTAAACTCTACTACACATAATGAAAATATTGTAAATTACTTTTTCTCATTTTAATAAGGGGAGTGAATATAAATTCTTTGACCATATTTACCTATTTACAAATATTAAATTTGTTTCATTTTAAGATTTTTTTTCTAATTCTTACAATGTTTCTAATTATTAATAAAAAAATGCATGATTAATTAATTTTTAGCATAGCTACCCTCTGAAACACTAAATGTTTTGGAATTTTTTTTTTTTTTTTTTTATAAAATCTATCCAAACTAGAAATCTCTTCTAGAAAGGCAAAAAAAAATTCCTTGTTTAAAACCTAACTTTTTGTTATAATGAATTAGAATGACATAAATTTTCATTATTTTCACAAATGCATGGCACACGAGCATTTGTCATTGTTATGAAAACATTTTGAAAAAAAAAATTAATTTTCCCTTGTTATCGACATCGTTATTACTCGTAACATTAAAGTAAAAAATAATAAAATAAAATAAAAAAAATATATATAAATAAAATTAATCAAAAGCTTAATAATGAAAAAAAAACAATAATTAATTATCAATCATAACAATAAACAACAGCAACAACAACAACTATAACAACTACAACAGTATGACTGTTTAAATACCTTTCATTCTCCTGGTTTATTAACTGCAAGAAAAATATTTTAAAAAATATTTAAATATGTATTAAAAATCATGAAGAGAAGAAGATTTTTGGTTTATAATGGTAATAATAATAATAATAATGATAATAATAATAATAATATTAATAATAAAATAATAATAATAATAATAATAATAATAATAATAATAATAATTAATAATAATAATAATAATAATAATAATAATAATAATAATAATAATAATAATAATAATAATAATAATAATAATAATAATAATAATAATAATAAAATAATAATAAAAAAATTAATAACAATAAAAATTATAATAATAATAATAAAAAAAAATGATATTTTCCTTAATTAATTCTAGAAACTACAAAATATTTTTTTGGTAAAATCTAAACTGGAAAAAATTGTTTGAAAAGCAAATTAACTTTCGAAATCGTCAAATATTAAAAAATTTATTATTAATATATGAAATGTGTCATGCATTGAAGAATTGCCTTGTACAGATATCGGAAAACATTTCGAAATGAATCAGAGAAGGTAGTTTGAAAAATAGAAAAATATTTTCACAAATATGGTAACTATTTCGGTACGATTGAAACCATAAATCTCATTTTTTTCTTTTTTTTTTTTTTTTTTTTTTGTGTGTGTTTTGCTTTGTTTTATACTCCATGAAATGATATTAATGAACTGCTATTTTTAATCACAGGTTAAAATATTTTACCCAATAGCCACGTTTCCGGGTACGGGAGACAGCCCAGGTACCCGGAAGGTAAATTTGAGTGGCATAAATTTTCATATTTTCGCAAATGCATGGCACACGAGCATTTGTCTTCGAGGGTACTTTGCCCTCGTACTCTCAGACCCGTGAGTGGGAGAGGAAATATGATAACCGGTAGCTAAAATTGATAGTTTAATAATATTTTTTGATAAGAAAAAATTATAAATAAAAAAAATAAAATTTTTGGTTTTAATCGTAAAAATATTGCATAAATAATATTGTATGAAATCCGTAAAAAAAAGAAAATTTACATCTAATATTGTTTCATTTCAGGTATCGATACCTTTTCGATATACTTCTCTGCCCATTCGTCGGGTAAATTGGGAGCGTTAGTCGATTTTTTTTTTTTTAAATAATTTAACGATATTGAAATTAATTTCATTTACTTTTCCAACATTTTTTTTTCCAAATAAATAAAAAAGACATTTTGTGTTAATTAAAAAAAATGACAGATAAACTCTAATCCAAACAAAATATTATTATTATTATTATTATTATTATTATTATTATTATTATTATTGTTATATCGTCATTATTATTATTATTATTATTATTATTATTATTATTATTATTATTATTATTATTATTATTATTATTATTATTATTATTATTATTATTATTATTATTATTATTATTATTATTATTATTATTATTATTATTATTATTATTTTATTCTTATTATTTATTATTATTATTATTATTATTATTATTATTATTATTATTATTATTATTATTATTATTATTACCCTTGCTTGGAAGAGTAGAAACAAAATTTCGCCAAAGAAATCTGAAGTCCAGGTTAGAAGAACCATTGTAAATGGTATTCCAATGATGGCGTAAATAATGCAAGCCAAACGCCCGCATGTTGTACTTGGGCTGATATGCCCATACCCTGTAAAAATAAAATAAAATAAAATTGCTATTAAAAAATTTTTTCTTCATAATGCCAATACCCTGTAAAAATAAAATAGCTTTGAAATAAAAATATTTGTGTGCCCCCTCCTTGAAAAGGGCTATGCCCGTGAGTGGCGGTGTTCTGTAAAAAAAAAAAAAAAAAAAAAAAAAAAATTTTTTTTTTTTAAAAAAAAACAATTTTTTTTATTTAATAATTTTTTCATAATTGGACAGAAATAAAAGACAAAAATTAAAATGAAAATAAATAGAAATAAAAATTACTCTTAAAAAATGGACATTTTTTTTTTTTTTTTTTTTTTTTTTTTTTTTTTTATTTTTTTTTTTTTTTTAACTAAATTTTCTTAATAGCTTTAAATGTATACTTAAAAAAAAATAGCTTCATACTCAAAAAGAGTGATAATATGTATGGATACATAAATTTATAAATGTAAATAGATATGTATATATATATATATATATATATATAATATATATATATATATATATATATAATATATATATATATATATATATATATATATATATATATATATATATATATATATATATATATATATATATATATATATATATATATATATATATATATATATATAATATATATAGGTTTACATGTAAAAATTACTCATGAATGCATATATGCATGAGTATGTGTAATTTTAATGTATGCATGCATGACACTCACCTATTGTGGTTACGACGGTCATTGAAAAATAAAGCGCATCGATATATCCCCAAGGATAATTGTAGGACGTGATGGTCACTTCAGTTGAAAGATTTGAACATTTCTCTTCAATTGTATATAATACCTTATCCTTGTTCTCTGTCATACACAAATATATATATATATACTATATATATATATATATATATATATATATTATATATATATATATATATAATATATAATATATATATATATATATATATATATATATATATATATATATATATATATATATATATATATATAATATATATATATATATATATATATATATATATATATAATGATATATATAATATATATATAGTTGAGCTAGCTCATTCTGAGAGAAGTTCAGAGTTCGAGGTTGGTTCTGGCCAATGTGCCAATTAGTTGTTATCTACTCCACCCTACACATATTGTTGACCTAGGCACTCCTTCGTTGTTGGCACCAGTGCAACACAGAACTTACATCTGTCCCAGAAGTTAAATGGATTACAATAAAAAGTATTTGAAATACTCTATATCTTTTAAGCTGAAAGGTTTCCAGACTTCCATTATGCTATTAAAAAAAAGTCTTATTAAGAATAAAATTTTACAATCTCTAATGATTTACAACTATTAGGTCATTTAATCTATCTTACATCTTGCCCTGTTCTTGAAATTGAAGATAAGCCTTCTTCTTTTTACATCTTTTTAACAAATGAAGTCACTGTAATTCTTAAAATTGAAGATAAGCTTTCATCTTTTTATATCTTTTTACAAATGAATTTACTGTAGTTCTTAAAATCGAAGGTAAACTTTCGTCTTTTTACCTCTTTTTATAAAAGATGTCGCAGTAATTCTTGAAGTTGAAGATAAGCCTTCTTCTTTTTACATCTTTTTACAAATGAAGTCACTGTAATTCTTGAAATTAAAGACTAGTTTCTTACATCTTACTCTACTCTTGAAATCTAAGGCAAGTTTTCCTCATGGCAAAGTAAATCTTTTCAATGTTTTCCCTCCAACTACCAACCACTTTAATATTGAAGGCGAGTGTTAAGTGAAAAAAGTTTAAGATTTATTATCTGACTTGTCATTGAATGTGCATATATGATTTACTTAGTTACCACTGCGGCAGAGCAGTGAACAGTTACCACTGCGGCAGAGAAGTGAACAGTTACCACTGCGGCAGAGAAATGAATCCGGTGAAGAAACAAAAGAAATATTTATGGTGCACTCAAAGCTATTTTTATTTTACTATAAATCATTTATTTTATATTTCTAATTGAATATGAATTGAAATAAAGGGTTCAATAGGCGAAGTTGAAGTTAGAGCCAGTGCTAGTTGCTAGTTGCTAGGTTTTCTGATTGAATAAATGTCCAAGCTCCGAACTGAAAATGGTTTGAAAGAGTCTTTTGTCTGTTTAGCACGATATGGCGTATATCCTTTGACAGCAACGTGGCTTTCTCAGAAACAGAAGGAATGAAAATTAACCACTTAAATTTCGACCAAAGTTTAATTAATGCCAATTTATAAAGAAATGTTGAATTAATTTATTCTAGATATATGAACTGCGCACGCACTCACACACACACACATTCACACATATATACATATATACATGCACGCGCACTCAAACACCCAAGTTCCCACACACTCACGCACATACATACATACATACACACACACACACATACCACATAACACATATATAATATTATATATATATATATATATATATATATATATATATATATATATATATATATATATATATATATATAATATACTATAAATATATACTATATATATATATATATATTATATATATATATATATATATATTATATATATATATTATATATATATATATATATATATATATATATATATATATATATATATATATATATATATATATATATATATATATATATATATATATATTATATATATTCTGATCCCCTATATCTAAAGAGATTATTTGAGGTTCTGATCACCTAAACCTAAAGAGATTATTGTGTGTTCTGATTCCCTAAACTCCTCACTCCTCCATTTTATGCCATAGTTACTCTACTTCTTAGATAATGATAGTCTTATTTGACAAAGCAACGAACCTGCAGTAAAATTTAGCACAACTGTTTCGTTCTTCAGAGTTGGACATCTGTCGAGAAGCCAAGTCAATAAC
>SEYY01023907.1:0-50000 GCA_009176605.1 Armadillidium nasatum
TGTACTGTTTGTATCCTGAAAGCTGAGCATGTGTTGATAAGAAAGGAGATTGAAAGAATAAGTGAGGATTTGAATGAGATGAAAAAGAATGAAAGGTCTGAGTCTGCAGATAGATGGTGTGTTGTAGAGAATAGGAGTAATAAAATTAGGATCATGAGGGACACTAGACCTGTGACCTGCAGAAACAGGTTTAGCTGTCTTTCTGATGGGGAGGAATCTGAAGTGGCCAGTTGTGATTCGGGTTTCCCAAGAGGAAGGCTGAGGCATTACTAATTGGTGACTCTCAGATACGATATTTAGATAGGAATTTTAGAAATACGGATAAAAGGAAACAAATGCGAGTATGTTATCCAGGTGCACGAGTGAATGATATTGTGGACAGAATAGATAGGGAGATTGCAGATACGAATGTGAATGCAAGAGTGATTGTACATGTTGGAACAAATGATATAGGTATAGAAGGTCAGAGGAACTGATAGCAAGCTATAAGAATTTGATTGAAAGACTGAAAGTAAGTGGTAGGAAATGCATAGTGTCAGGTATTTTACCTAGGTTGGGAGCAGGGCTAGAATGGGAAAGTAGGGCCTTTGGTGTGAATGAAAGGGTTAGGAATTTATGTTTTTCAGAGAATATTGGATTTTTGGATCACTGGGAAGAGTTTCAGGACAAGAATCTGTTTGCAAGAGATGGAGTTCACCTTAGTCGAGCGGGTGTGCAGCTTCTAGGTTACAGGCTGGAGAGATGTCTGCCGGGAAACTAGGTAAGGATAGGGGTGAAGGGCATATTATTCGCTCTGCTAGTTGTGGAGATGGTGATTTTAATATTGACGATGGGATTGGTGGTGGTATGAATAAAAATAGAGGTGCTTTACAATATGGGCCTATTAATAAAAATGGAGACATTACTAGAAATCAAGATGTAAAGGATACATATAAGGACATGTTTAGTATGAAATGTTTTTACACAAATGCTCAGAGCCTTAGAAACAAAAAAGATGAGTTGACTTAGTTACATTATAAAGGAAAATCTAGACATAATTTGCATTACTGAAGCATGGGTTAATGAGGCAATATACGGAGATTCCCTACAGGAATATGAAATAGAAGGATACTCATTTTACCTATACCAACGTAGAGGAAGAATGGTGGAGGTGTAGCACTATATGTTAAAAGCAATATTGAATCGGTGTTAATTGCTGACATTAAAACAAATCAGGATGTGGAATCTCTGTGGGTAGATATTCTTATGTATAATAAATCATACAGGATAGGAGCATTTTATAGAGCTCCTGATCAGAGTCAAGTATTAGATGAAGAAATGGTGAAGGAAATCAAGGTAGCGTGTGAAAATAATGCAAAAGGGTAGTCATTATGGGTGATTTTAATTTTCCAGACATTGAGTGGAATACTTTGAGTAGTATGGTTAATAGAAGTTCAGTATTTGTAAATTGTATTCTATACAACTTTTTGAGTCAGATGGTTCAAAGAACCAACAAGGCATGCGGCATTGTTAGATTTAATATTAACAAATGATGAGAATATGGTGAATGATATCGAAGTTGGGGAGACTTTAGGAGCTAGTGATCATTATATTATTAGATTTAACTGGAATATGAGGTCTGGGCCCAAATTGCAAGTCAATAGGGAAAAGATATTAGATTTCAGAAACGGAGATTTTAGCAAATTCCGAGCAATGCTCAATGAAATTGACTGGGATAAGGAGTTTAATGGTCAGAAATTGTTTCATCATGTGGGAATACTTCAAGGAAATATTGGCTACCATTCAGTCTGTGTGTTTTAAAGATAAACCCATTAGGGTGGCAAATAGAAAACCTAATTGGTGGAGTAGAGAGATAAAAGAGAAAAATCAGTGAAAAGCGTAGATGTTTTAAAATATTCAAAGGTAGGAGCAAGGGGGAAGATTTGGAACATTATAAGAGAATTAGGAATGAACTTAACCAGTCAATAAGAAGAGCAAAGAGAATGGCAGAAATTAATTTGGCAAGGAAACAGTAATAAAGACCTGAAAAAGTTTTTTAGCTTTTATAAATTTAAAAGCAAGGATAAGAAAATTGGCCCAATTAAAATTGATGGAATTTAGTAAGCTTCAGATAAGGAATTGGTTAATATTTTCAATGCTTATTTTGCATCAGTGTTTACTGAGGAAAGGTTGGATAGCAGTTTAGAGACTAATAGTTCTAGTATACATGTAATGAATAGGTGTGACAGCATTTCAAATTGAGTTAAATGAAATTAAAACTTTACTAGAACATATTGACCCAAATAAGGCAGCGGGTCCAGATGGTGTGTATGGTAGAATTCTAAAAGAGGGGAGTAGCAGTATTGCAAAGGCACTGTATTTGATTTTTAAGCGATCTATTGCTTTTGGAGAGGTACCTGAAGACTGGAAAACGGCATATGTGGTGCCCATTTTTAAAAAAAGGTAGTAAGGAAGATTTAGGGAAACTATAGGCCAGTTAGTTTAACATCTCTGGTCGTGAAAATTTTGGAAAAGTTACTGAAAAGTCATATAGAGAAGCATTTAGATGATAACAAGATACTATATAACTCCCAGCATGGCTTTAGAAAGGGTAGATCAATGTCAGACAAATCTACTAGAATTTATGGAATATATTACTGAATGCAAAGACAGGGGTACCTTATCAAAAGCTTTGCAAAACTCTATATATATGACATCAACTGTAACCATGTCTATAGATTCAGTACTATTTGGATAAATTCAGAGATTTGTCTGACATGATCTACCCTTTCTAAGAGCTGGGGTTATATAGTATCTGTTATTATCTAAATGCTTTCATATGACTTTCAGTAACTTTCCAAATTTTCACACAGAGGTTTAAAACTGGCCTATAGTTCCCTAAATCTTCTTACTACCTTTTTTAAATATGGACACATAATAGTTTCCAGTCTCAGGTACTCTAAAAAGCAATAGATCGCATAAAAAAAATATAGTGCTTTGCAATACTGGCTATCAATGTTTGAATTCTTACATACAAACCACCGGTTTGCCTTAATTGGGCAATATGTTCTAAAAGAAGTGATTTCATTTAACTCAATTTGATATGTTGTACAACTATTCATTACTTGTATACTAGAGCTATTAATCTCTAAACTATTATCCAACCTATTCCTCAAAACACTGATGCAAAATAAGCTTGAAAATATTAACCAATTCCTTATCTGAACTTACTCTCATCAATTTTAATTATTTTCTTATTTGCTTTTAAATTTATAAAAACTAAAAAAACTTTTTCAGGTCTTTATTACTGTTCCTTGCCAAATTAATTTCTGCCATTCTCTTTGCTTTTCTTATTGATGGTTAAGTTATTCCTAATTCTCTTATAATGTCCAAATCTTCCTCCCTGCTCCTACCTTTGAATATTTTAAAACATCTACTCTTTTCACTGATTTTCTCTTTTATCTCTCTACTCCACCAATTAGGTTTTCTATTTGCCACCCTAATGGATTTATCTTTTAAACACACAGACTGAATGGTAGCAATATTTGCTTGAAGTATTCCCACATGATGAAACAATTCTGACCATAAACTCCTTATCCCAGTCAATTTCATTGAGCATTGCTCGGAATTTGCTAAAATCTCCGTTTAGAAATCTAATATCTTTTCCCTATTGACTTGCAATTTGGGCCCAGACCTCATATTCCAGTTAAATCTAATAATATAATGATCACTAGCCCTAAAGTCTCCCCACTTCGAATCATTCACCATATTTTCATCATTTGTTAATATTAAATCTAACAATGCTGCATGCCTTGTCGGTTCTTGGACCATCTGACTCAAAAAGTTGTATAGAATACAATTTATAAATACCAAACTTCTATTAACCATACTACTCAAAGTATTCCACTCAATGAAAATTAAAATCACCCATTATGACTATCCCTTTTGCATTATTTTGACATGCTACCTTGATTTCCTTCACCATTTCTTCATCTAATACTTGACTCTGATCAGGAGCTCTATAAAATGCTCCTATCCTGTATGATTTATTATACATAAGAATATCTACCCACAGAGATTCCACATCCTGATTTGTTTTAATGTCAGCTTTAACACCGATTCAATATTGCTTTTAACATAGAGTGCTACTTCCACCATTCCTTCCTCTTCGTTGGTATAGGTAAAATGAGTATCCTTCTATTTCATATTCCTGTAGGGAATCTCCGTAAATTGCCTCATTAACTCATGCTTCAGTAATGCAAATAATGTCAAGATTCTATCTATAATGTAACTAGTCAACTCATCTTTTTTGTTTCTAAGGCTCTGAGCATTTGTGTAAAAACATTTCATACTAAACATGTCCTTATATGTATCCTTTCCATCTTGATTTCTAGTAATGTCTCCATTTTTATTAATAGGCCCATATTGTAAAGCACCTCTATTTTTATTCATACCACCATCAATCCCATGTCAGTATTAAAATCACCATCCCACAACTAGCAGTGCGAATAATATGCCCTTCACCCCTATCCTTACCTAGTTTCCCTGGCAGACATCTCTCCAGCCTGTAACCTAGAAGCTGCACACCCTCTCGACTGAGGTGAACTCCATCTCTTGCAAACAGATTCTTGTCTTGAAACTCTTCCCAGTGATCTAAAAATCCAATATCCTCTGAAAGACATAATTCCTAACCCTTTCATTTACACCAAAGGCCCTACTTTCCCATTCTAGCCCTGCTCCCAACCTAGGTAATATACCTGACACTATGCATTTCCTACCACTTACTTTCAGTCTTTCAATCAAATTCCTATAGCTTGCTAACAGTTCCTCTGACCTTCTATAACCTATATCATTTGTTCCAACATGTACAATCACTCTTGCATTCACATTCGTATCTGCAATCTCCTCTATCTATTCTGTCCACAATATCATTCACTCGTGCACCTGGATAACATACTCGCATTCGTTTCCTTTTATCCTTATTTCTAAAAGCCTATCTAAATATCGTATCTGAGAGTCACCAATCAGTAATGCCTCAGTCTTCCTCTTGGGAAACCCGACATCACAACTGGCCACTTCAGATTCCTCCCCATCAGAAAGACAGCTAAACCTGTTACTGCAGGTCACAGGTCTAGTGTCCCTCATGATCCTAATTTTATTACTCCTATTCTCTACAACACACCACCTATCTATCAGACAGACCTTTCATTCATTTTCATCTCATCCAAATCCTTACTTATCCTTTCAATCTCCTTTCTTATCAACACATGCTCAGCTTTCAGGATACAAACAGTACACTCACCAACATTTTCTCTTCTCACAGTCCCACAAATGCCACAATCCACATACATACTCAAATTATTATACTATGTTATATAAGTAATTACAATATTCTTACAAAGGCCTAACTTAATGCTATTGAAATTTTACTATATTGTTACAAGGCCTAACTTTAATCAAAAACTCTAAGCAACAATCTAACGTTTCTCAAATATACTAAATGAACAACCACTATAACTACCTTAGGTCCTAGTTTAGCCTAGGGTTTTGAAAATATACCCTAGGGCTATCAGAAAGCCTAATCTGAACAACTGGGTAGGCCCACTGCCAATCAGACAATCTAATTAAAATATTTGAATTTAACCAGAAATTAAATAATCTTAACCAGAAATTAACAAACTCTACAAAAAATCAAACAAAAGTATACTTAAGCTGAAGATATTAAATTCCTTGATAAAACCCAAGGATTAGGCCCACCCTAGCCTTTAGTTATTTACCTAATTCTAAGAATTCAAGAAATCACACCTTAATATTAAATTAATGAATACCACTATTAATAATACAAACAAATAAATCACCCAACAATATAAATAACTTAAAAATGTAAAATAACTTAAAAATAAACAATCCGTACAGGTAAAATATAGAGAGCTCTTAAAACACAACCTTCTCTGGTGAAAGCACAACTATATATACACTTTGCTACATATTTACACAGTTTTGAAAAAATAATAATCATTGCCCAATAAAAAACAGGACAAAAAAAAAAACATTTATGAAATAAAAAAATTATAATGTTTAGGTTAGCTAGTAACTTCTACTTAAAGGTGCTGTGTAATCTGTACTGTGTAAAAGTCTGTCAACTTATCAAATCATATTTTATTGTTTAGTCACCTAAATATAATATCAGCTTGATATATTAGATTTTATTGCTTATCAGCTAATATTCATTATCTAATTCATGTAACAGACTAGCAGTAAACTAAATACCCCTAGTGTAATAATAGTACCCAAATTTAATAAGTTCTCTAATTTTATCACTGAGATTTTTTCCAGTTTTTCCCATTATTACTGACAACCTTTTCTCCAGTTTTTCCAAAGGCTTTTCCTGAGGAAAATCAAGGTGGTAAAAACTACTATACCCTTGCTCCCTAGTTTTAATTGTGTTTATGTACAGTATTTTGAATGTTGAATGGGTCACTACGCTGACAAATTACACTGGTTTGCATCAATTTTTATGACATTTTAAGTGATTCTATATCAATTTTTCACACTGAATTCAACTCTGATATGTTTTTTCACATCAGGTTAATTTTTTTCCAAAAGCATATTATCTTAAATATATTTTTCTACTTTTTTAATGCTGATTTTTGTTCCAATACTGTAATTTCTTTAATTTTTTAAGGAAATTTTCTTACATAACTATATTTTATATTAAAAAGTTAACAGAGAACTGTGTGTTATAAGATTATAGCTATTTTTTAGTTTTAAAATATTTACAATGAATAGAAGTTGCAAAAATAACAAATAAATTTTGCTACATATGGCAAAGTTGTATTGCCTGAGCAATGATCTAGTATTACACTAGGGATGGAGTGAAGTATCAGTATCGGTATTGGTATCAGCAAGTATCGGCATATTTTTAAGTATTGTATTGGTAAAATTTTGTATAGGAGTAAAGTATCGGTATCGGCAAGTTTCGGCATATTTTTAGGTATCGGGTATCGGTTTCAGGGAATTTTTAGGTATCAGTAAAAAATTTTGTATCGCTCCATCCCTATAATTACACCATTTGTAAAGGCCTCCCATCATGCCTATTTTGACCTTAATTGGTGATCATGATAAAGACTTTGCTCCTCACATATGCTGCTGAACATATGTTGATTGCCTAAGATGATTGAGCAAGGGAAACATGAAGGCATTACCTTTTGGTATAAAGTTAGTGTGGAGGAAAGTATCATGTACAGATAGATACTTTTGTATGACAACCTTACAAGGTAAGTAAATTGTATGTTATTTTAACTTTCAAACACACAAATGCACAATTTGTAAGTATTCATGTCTCTTCAAATTTAATAAATGTTGATCTGTTCTTTCAAGAGTAAACAAGAAAAACAAGCAAGCAGTAAAATACCCAGATGTCCTTTCTGCTATAAAACCATCCCCCATGCACCAGATATTCCAGTTCTAGACAACCCTCAAAGCTTAAATCTGGATAAAATTTCATTGAGGTAAGAAATGAGGACAACTCTGAAGCATTCATTCTACCTTCATCTGGTTTCAATGAGTCAAAATGGCACAAGCATAGCTCAATGATCTTAAGAGATTTAGGACTATCAAAAGTATCGGCTCAGCTTCTTGGCTCTCACCTCAGAGAGAGCAATTTACTGGCACCATAAACTACATTTTACTGGTAAAGAAATAGGGAAAAAGAATTCAGGCAGTGCTTTTCTCTTCATAAAAATACATCTTTGGTATAATGCTCAGAGATTAGGGGTTTGATCAAAGCTTTAAGAGTTATTTTTAATCATCTGAATAGAGACTATTTACAGGCTCATCAAGAAGAAGTCTCAAAGTTTTACTTTTACATAATGGTAATTTTCATGGTTCTGTTCCAATTGACTACTCTATCAAACTGATTGAAAATTGACAAAATGAAAATTCTTCTTGACACCCTAAAATACAATGATTATCATTGAAAAAGTCTGTTGTGATCTCAAGGTACATTAGTGTAAATGCTTTTTCTTGATTCAAAATTATTAGAGATTAAATTGTTACAAATTAATGAAAAGCAATGACACAAAAACTCAAGACAAGTGTACTTAGCTTCTTTCATTTTCACAGGTTATCTCTCTGGTATTAGTAATGCAAAGAGGTTACACCAAACATTCCCTTCTTTGTTTGTGGGATAGTTTGTGTTGACAATGAATAAACAAACAAACTTTTAATTTCACACAAGTGATGCGAAATTGATTGCTGGTATTTTTGATGGTCCTCAAATTAGAAGCTTAAAGAAATATCCTGAGTTTAAAAGACCATGGACAAAATAGAAAAGGAACTTTGGATTGATTTTAAATTACTTACTAGTAACTTTTTAGGAAAGCAATAAAAGCCTGATCATAAAGCCATCATTAATAATCTGTTGAAAAGTTTTATGAGCCTGGGAGCTCAAATATCTATAAAATTGCACTTTTTGGGCTCATGGATTATTCCCAGAAAATTGAGGGGGTTAGAGCGAGGAACAAGGGGAAAAGTTTCACCAGGATATCCAAATAATGGAGGAAAAGTATCATGATTGCTTGGACGTTAACATAATGTCTGACTACTGCTGGTGTTTGAAAAGGGATGTACCTGGAACCACTCATAAGAGAAAAGCAATTAAGTCATTTTTTTTTTTTTTTTCCTAATTAGAAATTCAATGTTCATGACTTAACAAATTACAACTAAAAGTTAAAATACTGGTAGATATAGCATTTCAAATCAAAATAAAAATTCATGGTTTTAAGTGTTGCACATCATTTAGAGAATAATGATCCTCAGTTTTTTTTAAATTTCTTTTTTTTATTCCTTTATAGTAAAATGTTGAACAAATTGTTTTTTACTCTGTTTTATTCAATTTCAGTTTCACTTTGAAGTCTATTGCAGTTGCAACAATCAAGATGTCTATTCATGATATATGCAAAAAGAGTAACAAAAAGAACGAGTATGAGTAATAAAAAATTTTTCCAAAGCAAGAAAAATTGACCTGATAGAGAAAAACTATCATTTTCGTGATTAGGGAGGATTTCTATAGAATTCATTTAAAAATATCAGACATAAAAAAAAAAAATTTCAAATGCAGTTGCATGGAACAGTCTCAATAGGCCCATGTGGCTTCTTACTGTCTCTGTTTTTCCTATATTCCAGATGGATTTTAACAATCGTAAGTTCTTTACCTGATCTGGGTTACTCTTCTTAATTTATACTTTTGATATGAATAGGGAATGGTTTGGGTCTGTGGATATAGAAAAGATTTAGGTGTGATTATATGTACTATCAGTAATATAAAAGTGACAGATCACTGTCTAAAAATCAGGAACAGCTTTTAAAATGTTTTGAACTATAATGTTAGTAATAAAGTAAGAAGGGAATCAATCAACTCTATAACTGTTAAACATTAATTGAAAACTGTGTACAAGTTTTGGAATCCTTACTTAAGGAAATATATAGACATGAAACGAGGATGATATTTGAACATAAAAATAAGATGCAAAGATAGGCTTAAAGAACAGTGATGTTTTTTGTAAAAAGATTTCTTAGAGAAGATTTGATTGTTTACAAAAAGTTTACAGTAGCTAATGACATCTAACTTACATCCAAATTGGATTTTTTTTTTTTTTCTTTTTTCATTAGAACATAGCAGGTCAGAGATTACTTTTACTGATTTTTGTTGGTTTAGCTTCAAATGAAGCTGTTTTTGTGTAAACATTCCTCTCATTATAACTACTCTTATTTTGGGCTTTTGTTTATTATCAAAGGGTCTAATAAAAAAATTAAGAATACTTCCTAGATGTGAAAAGAATTTTTTAACAATAAATTAATTTTTGGAATGGTTTGCCACATAATATAGTGGCTCAATTTTAATCTTTAAAAAATGTTGGACAAGTATTTGGACTAAAGTTATTTTGTGACTGACTCCAATTTTTTAAAAGTCATATTTTAACATATTGCATTGTATAACAAATAATATGTAATTACATACCAGGGTTTACCCCTAGCTTTATGATTAGAATTCAAGATAACCTTTTGGGTTCTGGTGATTTGATTTTGCAGGTTTAATTAACGTTTCATTACTTTCATAATTTACCTTAAACTGCATGTAACAATGAAAAACTGGATTCAGATAAATTATCTGCATGATGAAAACTTAAATCTAAAATGGTTATTCAAAATAAATGGTAAGATTAATTCTTTTCTATTGGGACAGCCATGATAAGCCCATGTGGCTTCTGTCTCTATTCTTCTCATCTTCTTATTTTCTTATAACAAAATAACAGCACAGGCCACCTTACTACTAGTACCATATTCAGAATTAAAATGTGAGAGGTATCCGATCTCCATCACATTTTAAAAATGTAAAGCCATTACTTTATAATTAGTGTGATCATATTATAATGGTAACTATGAGGCATATATGTAGTACCTGGAAATGTGAATTAATGGAAACCAGAAACTCTAAATATATTTTATTTTTCTAAAACTAAAAAATTGTAAGAAAAGCAAATATAATACAGATGAAATATTAATAATCAGTTTATCACAATTTTTGTAAAGTTGTGAATAAAGTATAATTTGATCTTTAAGTTATTGAAAAAAATATTGAAAATAAAAATAATGCAAATATTAGTTTATATTTTAATAAATTATATTAATTAAAATAAGAAATAGCAAATATTTTGCTTTTGCTTTTAAAGAAGGTACAGACAGTTATTGTTCTGAAAGGAAATGCATTTAACATTTAAACTTTTCTTAGCTTTTATTCCCTAAACAGTAATCTATAAACAAACAAATGTAACAATGTCTGACCACATCCATGATCATTTAATGCTATTAGAGGTTTATTAATTCCAATCAGAAAACAGGATAAAATGGTCTTAACCAGACTTAAGCTAGTTAAGAAACACCATCCTGCATGCTAAACATGCATTTCATATCTCTTATGGGTCATTTCAGGATAAATCAAAATGTGAATTTAAGAACATTTCTAAATTTTTATAAAAATTGGTATACAGGGTGATTTCAGCTTCCTATGACCAGTATTTTTTGTTAGTGGGAAAAAAGTTCAGGGGTATTAAATGGACTCTTCAACCCATTTGAAAGTCCAATAACTCCCATAGTTTTTCATATAACCTCATTTTTAAAAATTTTTCACTTGCCCTCTGAACATGACTCATGTGACTTCTGGTTATTCCTGAAATGTTAATCTCTAATGAAAGACACTGACTTCAACAGCAGAGATATTATGAGCAAGTGTCAAAAGTGTTGAGGACCATTCCAACAGAAGCATTCTACAAATTCTTCAGCCAATGGCGGACTCATTGGTTAAGTGTGTGGAAGTTCTAAATTTGAAGAGGATTAAGAAATAAGCCTCACCAGGTCAGTAAATGATTTTCCAGCATATTGTTGAATACTTTTTAGACAGACTTAATATATATAGATTTACAGTCCTGTATGTATAAAGTTAAATAAGTGACTCCATTTTTTTCCACCATTCATATGGAAATTTTATACACATTCCATATATTTCTTCAAAATTTAATTGATTACATTCTTAATATTGTAACAACTATGTATTTTGTTTTTAATCTATTATTATTATTGCTAAGTAAATAATGGGTCATTATGGTTTCAATCCATTAAATATTTCAATTTCTACAGATTTAAGAATAATTACTGAAAACTTTTACAATTTATGTAATAAGTTAGAGAGAGAATATTATGAGGTAAGTTAGAAATTACTATTCAAATTCCACAATTACTAGAGGAAATAGAAGATCCAAGCCAGTCAATTGATTAAGGTGTGTCTTGTTACTTTGTGTGTGATAGTAAGTTGAAATTTAAGGCATTGCTTTTGTTCTTGAACTAACACTTTAAATGAACTTTCATGAAAATCAGAAAAGGTGTGGTAAATTTTTTCCTTTTTCATGATTATTCCTGGAATAACCCACATGGTAAATTTATTGGCTTATGGCCCACAATACATAAAGTATATATATTTCAGTTCAATCAAGCATGTTTAAACAATTACAGCAAATCTATGGCCTATAGTTCATCAGTTTCAGCAACTATGACCATCCTTATTTTTTATTTCATGCAAGGAATCTTGTTCATGGAAATCAATGCCTTCTTTGGTAAAGTATAGATAGATATCTGCTATGTCAATAAATTGTTACAGACCTATGTGAAACTTTCATGTTTATTCTTTGTTTTAAGGTATTTGTAGTATTTTCTGTAAAAATTAATACATTTATAATTTTCTACAAAAATTATGAAAATTAGTGGCTGGGTTCTAATCCTTATGAATTAATATTGGAATTTTTTTTATTAATTAACTACAAAAACTAAAATTGTATTTTTTATTAATCTACAATAGAGTCAAAAAATTATTAAAAAATTGAATATAAAATCATGAAGAGGCATTTTTTTTTAAAACTCTATATAAATATATTAAGATAAAATATGTTGAAATAAAATAAATTAAACCTAATTTTGCAAGCAAGATAACTTTTATTCAATAAATATACCAAATACCTTTAATGTTATAAAAAATATACAAATTAAAGCACATTATTTTCAATTTTGATATAGCCCATCAATTACTTTGTGTGTGATAGTAAGTTGAAATTTGAAGCATTGACTTTTACTCTTGAAATAACACTCTAAATGATAAGCCCATATGTCATGTATCAATTAGGTAACTGTTTAGCTCAGAATAGGAAAAGAATACTTTTTAAACATTTACAAATTAAATTAAAAAAATTAATTATGAATATGCTAATGAAGCCAGCTAGAAAAAAAAATAAATAAATATTCCTAACCTGTGTATTGATAATTTTTATACTTTATTGCCACTCACAGGTCAGGAGGTACAGAGAGCTCCACTCCCTATAAATATACATTTAAATTTTTTTAGGGATACTTTTATTTTTTTTCAGCAAGTTTCATTATCCTTAATCTTAATTTAACTTGTATTCATAGATATTATAGTTTAAAAAAATTTAATTTCATACCATGAAATAATTAATTACTATCAACTACAATACAATATTAATTTGATAAAGCACTGTTAAATGCCATGACAGCAAATATTTATCTATAGGGGCACTATCCTCCCCTATTCATATTCATCAAATATCTATTTTAATATTTATATATCATTCATTCCAATTTTGATCTCTCTCAAAATTAATAAGGATATTAATAATTTGTATATTTACAGTAACATATTGACTTATAAAATAGTCAACTTTTGATGCAGAATTTTTAAAATTGATATATCAATATAATGATATTTAAAAAATATAATTATCATTCATGAATTCACAGTTATGTGTAATAAATTTATATATTCAGCTAGATTTTATATCTAAAAATATATAAACTATACCAATATATCAAAAGTTCTGACTTTTTAATATTTACAATATCTAATATTATTAAGTATTTCGTTTTGGTATTTTTTAGTAATGAGCATTTTTTTTTTTTTTTTTTTTTTATTTTTTTTTTCAATACAGCAAAACTACAAATAAGAGATGATCTGAATTCAAGTTTAATGCAATAGATTGAAGCATGAAAAGTGATTTTGTTTTATATTAAAAACATTATAAACACCAAAAACCTGAAAAAAAAATTTAAAAAAAAAGACTTTACAACTACAATGATTTAACATGTATGTCATCTATAATTGAAGAGGTATTGCCTCTGGCTATCTTTTTACCAGGTTGTTGCAACAGCATTGAAGTAAAATTTTTTATAGCTACTTTGGAGATTTAAAAAAGAAAAAAAAAAAAATTTAAATTTAATTTCTGGTTACTATTGATACTATAGAAATAAAATATAAAATCAATTAAATTTTATAAATTGATGTCCAGTAAGCAACTTTATTTAAACAAATTTTTAAAAATAATAAATTAAAATGTACTTCTTTTTAAATGTATCTGGGATGGCTCAGGTTTTACCCATTTTTTGGATAGGGTTGAGTAAAAGGCAAAATGATATAAATTTTCCCACTTTATAATTCACTTAACCCTTTATCTTTACATGATGTTATGCCTTGTTTCTTTTCCATAAGTACTACAACAGCAAATACTCAAGGGAACTGCTAACTCATATACCTCCGCCATTACGATGGTCTCATAGTATAAAGGGTGCATTGTCTGCATTTAAATTTTGCTACACAACTCTAGGATTGTCTGCTGTGATACCACCTCCTTCCCAGCCACCTCTGTGAAATTCTCTCTCATCTTGTTTGCAGCCAAATCTAATCTCAATTACTTTAAAGCGCATGTCTGTGATTACCTACAAAAATTTGCAATAGGTAGGACTATTCTCTTATTGATCTTAAACCCCTTCCTTCAATAGGGCTCTAGCCATGAGGTTAGGTTATCAAACTGGTTTGTTAGATAAATACTGAGTCAGCATACTCCAGGTTAAGCCTTTTTTCTAGTCATAGGCATACATTTACCTTCAAGTCCAAGTTAGGTTAAACTGAACTAGTTATAATAATATATATATATATATATATATATATATATATATATATATATATATATATATATATATATATATATATATATATATATATATATATATATATATATATATATATATATATATATATATATATATATATATATATATATATATTTATAGGAATGTAAACATCTATATTTTATTCACGGATATAGAATATTAAAGATCCATATTTGCATCTGTATCCGTGGATGTAAAAGATAATTCATATCCACAGATATTAAAAATTTGATATCCAATATATCACTATTACTATATATATTGTAAGGTTAGACCTATTTCCTGTCCATTAGGCATACATTTACCCTTCAAGTAAAGATTACGTTTATCAAATGTTTGTTAGATAAATACAGAGTCAGCATTCTCCAGGTTATGCCTATATGCTAAACATAGACATACATTTACCCTTTAAGACCAGGTTATGGTTAAGTTGAATTAGTTTATTAGATTAACAAATGATATATAAAACATTCATAATTATAAATTTAAAAATTTTTTTTTTTTTTCTTAAAAATTCATTTTCCACACTTCAATTTATCCAACAAATTGAATTCAGATCATATCATCTTTGTAGTTCCTCTACATCGAAAAAAAAAATGCGCAGTGGCACTAAAAAATTTCTAGCTAAATTAATTTCAATATATTTTTCTTACTATTTTCAGAGAATAAAAATACTCAGCTAGTATTTTTTCATTTTAACTTATATAATTTATTGAAAGCTTTTCTGACAATTTATAGTCTTAGAATAACAAAATATGCAAAATTTCAAGTTTCCAGTTTCAATTAGAGTCAAATGCCAGAGTTCTGACATCCACCTCAATTTACCTTTGGAAATTACAAAACTGTGATGTGACCTTAAGCATCCAATGCTCTGAAATGCATCTCAAATTAACACAAACTTATCATGGTACCTCAAAAAAAATACACCTTTTATAAAATTTCTTATAGTTCTATTAAGCTTACAGGTTTGCTTAAATAACTGGGCCTAGACTGGGCTGTTTTATTAAGGAAACGTAAATAATGAATAATAATAATAATAATAATAATAAAAATAATAATAATAATAACGGTCGTAAATGATAAGATAATTACATACGGTGAAGAGAATATCTACTATTATTAAGTTTATAAATGTCCTTGAATTTAAAGTCTAGTTTTTCAACATTGTGGTCTAAGGTGCAAAATCAAGTTCTTATATCAATTACAACAATAAAAACGTATTCACAAATTACGAACAAAACGTTCAAAAAATACTCTAGGCCTACATTAAAAACCTAGACTACCACTTAAACATCATACTCCGTGTTCTTAATCCTTGATGGAATGGGCTATGTAAAAAAAAACTATTATAAGACCTCAATTAATTTATTTTTTATTTATTTATTTATTTATGAATTTATCTCTTTATTTATTTATTAATATTTATTTATGAGTTTATGAGTTTATCTCTTTATTTATCTATTATTTTATTTTTTTTATTTATTTATATAAAAACTATATACTCTCACAATTTCATCTATTAGCCTATTGCATATATTTTCACCTAAAGTTTAATTTTCATTCATAATGGAGAAATTCAATTAAATTCTTCATCATAAGTTTATTAGGTTGTTTTTCACCAAAATTGCATAGCCATTTTTTCAATGTAGTATCACTAAACCATAAAAACTTAGAGTTAAGCTTTTATTAAATATTGAAAATCCTTATATTTTAGATTTAATTAAATATTTTATATTTAATTAATAGATTTTAAAGTATTAAAATACGCCCTTAACTTAAAGAATATTTTATAGAGCGGCAACATTTACATTTTTCTATGACTCGTGTTAATACTTTTGAAAAAAACGTTTAAACACTTAGCCTCTGCCGTTGCGAGCGTAAGTCACTTTACATTTATGTTTGAAATATTTTAACAAAAAATACTCATCTAAGTTTGAAGAAGTCTTCGATAAGATGAGTAGTTCTGTATTTACCCAATTAAATATTTAAATTACTTGTAGCCAATTTAGTAGTTATATAGACTTTAACCCTTAGGGTAGGAATCTTATAGAGCTTTGTAAAGAAGTTAGGGCCCATCCTGACCTATCCAACCCTAATACCTTTTAAAGTTTGCTTTTTGTATTAAATTGACTTATTTGATTGCTTGGATTGGAGTTAGTGGATTAACTTGAATTGAATGATTGACTTGACTCTACTGTATAACTGGGTCTGAGTTTTTGAGCAAATTTTTTTTTAGAGTTCTTGCTTGTTTGGTTTGAGCTTATGTTCCTCCTTGGCTGAAAAGTTACCTAATTTCTACTTTTAAAATTTACTTATGAGCTTAAACGAATAAGCCGAACACCCAAGTATTTAATTCTTGGAAACAAAGTAAATCCAATTTTATTTAAGAATTTACAGAACATTTTAAATGGTGAGTTCTTTATTGATTTCTTTTTATTAATTTGTAGGTTAAATTTTGATAGAATAAGGTTTATCGTTGGCAAAGCAGCAACATTATCTGCCTTAAGCGTTTTCAGGGGTTTCACGCCACATAAATTCCCAAAATAAAAGACCTGAAAGAGAAGGGTCGTAATTATGTTACAATTAAATAATAAGAGGAGACTTACTATGAACTTTTTCAAAAGATTTTGTTGCTCTTGAAGTTCCTTCATATACGAATTCAATATAATTAGAACGTTACTCAGTTATATATTTGAGTAGAAGGCAATAGATATGATAGTAAGAAAGAGTTGAAAAGAAAATATAACTCATACCTCACACCTTCGAATTCTGAGGACTTGTAATGAACAAGCAAAAACTCTTACATTTTAATAACGTCTAGACTTGAAGATGATTTGAAAAAAAAAGTGATCATGATTTAAAGGGGAGTTTGTTTTTTTTGGGGGGGAAAAATGTGCTACATCGATACAAAAACATAAACCACCAACTCTACAAACTCCTATCAAGGAGAACTTAAAATATATACATAAAGTATATACACTAGATAAAACAGTGAAAGCATATAAACAGTTTTTAATAAAACACTGCCACTACTGAAGCTGACATTTTCAGGAACTTAATTTATTTATTTTTTTTAATTTTCTGATAAAACAAAGAGTGTAGGTCAATTTTGTGGGTGGGGTGAGGTATTTTATTTTTCCTTAAACTATACTATCATAATCTTTCAAATAAATCTTATCTTTAACAACAAAGTTCTTCAATAAATAGTTTTACATTAAGAATCTTCAGGTTATTGTATAATACTCTCCAACCAAATCATTGAAAGCGTCCTAAATTATTTAATTGCATCATTAATTTCAACTCTTCTATTTCAGGTCAAACTTTTAAATATAAGCTAAACATAATTCAGCTGTAAGTTTTCATATTTATTTATTTATTTATTTATTTATTTATTTATTGAATGAAATTGTAGACAAGCGTTTTCCAAACCTTTTTTTTCGTAACCCGGTTGTTTTAATATTTTTCCTTTTTGATAAAGTGATTTTTTTTTTTTTTTTTTTTTTATTTCATTAATTATTAAAGTATTAAAAATACATACGAAAATGTAAAACAATAAAAAGTATTAATGGGAGGTGCGATTCAGTTTCTCGTCAACTAGAAATTTCAGGTCTGCAGAAAAAGATAACTTTATTCTTAAATCTTGGTTCAACATCTAATCGGTTTCTGTATTTATGTTTTAGAAAAACAAATGTCGAGAAGACTGATTCACTTTTTGTAAGTTGTGACAAAAGGCATTAGAAACTTTATTGCCTTTTGTACTAAAATGGATACTTATAAAAATTTTGGGCTAAGCTTTTATTAAAAGAACCTGAAAGAGAAGGGTCGTAATTAGTGTTACAATTAAAAATAAGAGGAGACTTACTATTGAACTTTTTCAAAAAATTTTGATCTTGAAGTTCCTTCATTATACGAATTCAATATAATTAAGAACGTTACGCAGTTATATATTTGAGTAGAAGGCAATAGATATGATAGTAAGAAAGAGTTGAAAAAGAAAAATATATAACTCATACCTTATACCTTCGAATTTTGAGGACTTGTAATGAACAAGCAAAAACTCTTACATTTTTAATAACGTCTAGACTTGAAGATGATTCGATAAAAAGTGATCATTGTTTAGCAGGGAATTTTTTGAAGAAAAATGTGCAACATCGATACGAAAAACAAACCAACTCTACAAACTCTTATCAATGAGAACTTAAAATATATATAAAGTATATACACTAGATAAATTAGTGAAAGCATATAAACAGTTTTTATATCCTCCCACTGAAGAGTTGCAATGAGAGCAGTATCATTGCAATTACTAAAATTAATAAAACACTACAAATAAGATAAATTCCTGTGAAGGAATTCATGACACTTGACAGCAGCATGTCTAAGTGGTCTTTCTCTGATTGACCTTGTCTGAGGTTGAGTTTTTAGAGATTTAAGCTGAGAAGGTAAATTTATACCTGAAGTTGAAGGCTGAACATCTGGGACAGCACTATTACCATTATCTTGAACTGAATTTGAAGGTGAGGGATCAATTTGATCTGAAGTCTCATCTTCTTGACTGTCTGCAAACTCTGCATTAGATGAAGTCATGGCAGATTTGATCATCAGCTTCACCACTGGTTACAGAATGAGTGATAGACAGCTCTAAAGGGTACAGATGGCAAATTGAATGATGACATGTTTGTCCATCTCCCCTTTTAACCAAAACACTTCTAATCTTATTATCATGACCAACGATAACATCCAAAACTCTGCCCAAAAGCCAGAAGGGTCTTGGCTTATTGGGTGTCTGAATCAAAACGATGTCTCCTACCTTTATTCTGTTGGTCCACTTCTGACTGGTAGAGATTTCTACTTGTTTGGCGTAAATTTAATAAATAAGACTCATACCATAATTGCTTAAAGGTTTCTAATACTTTTCCTTGAGTACTTAGAGTTATGGATAAGTCTTGCTGTGAAGGAGGAAGCTTGTTTCCATATAGGTAAGGAAACTTCATTGAATATAAGGTTTGAGTTGCCATAAGGCTTTAAAAAGGAATTTGGAGAAATGATTTCCAATTCATTTTCTGATGACCTATAAGTCAAAAGGTCTTGAATTAACAACATTAATAAAATTTGAAATCATTGTTAGCAATTGATAGTAGGTTAAGTTTGATTTACCTATAGACTTACCTATAGATTTACCTATAGACATCCCTCAAACGCTCAGTATCATTCTTTCCCAAACTGAGCCTACCCAACTACTGTAGAGAGGAATCTTATAATGTTTGATGTTGTTGATGCGCATATGCTCAGAGAACATGTCTGAAGACAATGATTCTAACAATATATCTCCTCCTTGTTTGAAAGTTCTGGCATTATCTGAATACAAACTGGAAGGTATGCCATATATATTGGTAAACCGTTGAAATGAAAGTAAGAATGACTCAGCAGACATATCTGGAAGAACATCAATGTGAATAGCCCTAATATTAAGGCATGTGTAAATTAATAAATACATTTTTCTAAGTTCCTTATTATCATCCTCTACAAAGAGGTGTCCAGTGAAGTCAACACCAGTATGCTCAAAAGGACGCACAAAATTCACCCTATGATGAGGAAGGTTTGTCATTTTGGGATATTTAAAAGGAATGCTATTAAATTTTTTGCAGACGATACATTCAGACAAAACATTTTTCACAGCTTGTCTGGCCTTGGCAATCCAGAAACCATGAGATCTGATAAAATTGATGGTAGCTTGAACACCTAAATGCTGACATCTAGCATGAAAATCTCTAATTATCAATTTAGTGAGGTGGTGGTTCTTGCCAAGAAGAACTGGATTTATCACATCATAGTTATACAGCAGAGTTTTAGCTATTCTCCCTCTAGACCTGAGAATGCCATTATCATCAATAAATAAGTTGAGTTGGTTAACTATTAATGGAATTTCATCCTTCTTAGGATTCTTTAGGAATGAGATTTCCTTTGAAAAACATTGCTGTTGCATTTGTTTCAACCAATAGAGTTGGGCTCTTCTATCACTATTTTCATCAAGCCCTTTACTCCTACTTATGAACTTGAAGATATTAGAAGTTACCCTATAAAGTTTATGTATACTGGAATAATCCTCTAAGGGTAACAATGATTGTGTAACATCCACAGACAAATGACATTGTAAAGTCTTTTCCTTATTGGCCTCCGACAAACATTTAAGTTTACTAACAGGCCACTGAGACTGATTTTGAAGTATCCAAGGATGGACCCTTAAGCCATAATGGCAACTTAGAAAGAAAAGTAGAGGTTGAAACACCTCTGGTAATTAAATCTGCAGGATTTTCAGCAAGTATTGATATAAGCGTAGGAAATAGAAACTTTGAACTCTTGTTCTACTTGTTTTTTGATCAAAGAAATTTCCTTGAGTCTGTTGTTTACAAAAACATTTTTATTTTTGGCTCTTCCGGCAGACAAGGTTTGCCACAGAAAAACCGAAGGTAAATTAGTTGTGGATCCTAAGCAAAGCCTAATAAAAAGTATAATGGTCACCTTTGGTTTTGACATCGAGACCTTTTGCAAATTGACTGCATGGGGTCCTATGGTCTCTTATTGGTTTTACAAAGGACTTTGCTAAATATTTTATAAAGGTTTGGATGTAGGAAGTATGCAATGAGAGTATTCAGAAGAGCAGTGTCTATTGTAATTTTTAGAATAGGGAGTGACGTAACAATTCGACTAGCAGAAAGAGACTGGAGAATTATTGAGAGCGGATGAGTTGATAAGACGAAGAAAGCCCTAGATTCCACCTTTTCAAGATGTGTGAGTGGAACTATCCCAGATGTGTGAGGCGTACTCAGCTATTCAAATTTTTTATTTTTTTTATATATATAAATTTACTTTTAATAAATCTTGCACTTAATATATAATTTCAATAACATCTTTTAGTCGTGTCTCTATCACCAAGTGGTTAAGAAATATTCATTCTACCAAAATTCTGTCAACTATATTATTACCAACAAAATATTAATATTTCTCATTTTCTTGGCTAATCAAGTCTAACAATATTAATGTAAAGGTTAAAAAAAAATTTATAATAATAATATTAATCAAAATTGTTTTCTTTTGTTATTTATTTTGAAACTTCAATTTTTTCCTAAAACCTAAACTCTGCTCTGTATCATCATCTTCATTTAATTTCTTTTTATTTTTCTTTCCATTCTTTTTGGAGTCTACTTCTTCAAATATTCTTTTTGCTTCCTATTTCAATTAAAAGAAAAAATATTTTAATATTTTGAATTAATTAGGTTAGTACAGGAATTATCTCATTAAGATAGGAATACTACTTTACAAAAGTATCTTACATTTCTTTACATTTATTGCACATATCATATTATTTACTGAATATCCTAGTTGAGCAGCATTATTCAATAAAACGAAATAGGTATCACTCTTTTAACCAATCAAAACCTACAGTATTAAGAGCAAACTTCAGTTTAAACTAATAGTCAAGTTACGAAATTAAATGGTCAATTAATAAAGTGTTTAAATGAAAATTAAATTTAATAATATATATATATATATATATATATATATATATATATATATATATATATATATATATATATATATATATATATATATATATATATATATATATATATATATATATATATATATTCAGGATATATAAAACGCCAACCACTTACCGGTTTGGTTTCACGCTCTGCTTCAGCGACTTGATCTTTAAGAGAAATAATTTCATTTTTATTT
Organism: Armadillidium nasatum; assembly: GCA_009176605.1. Taxonomy (NCBI): domain Eukaryota; kingdom Metazoa; phylum Arthropoda; class Malacostraca; order Isopoda; family Armadillidiidae; genus Armadillidium; species Armadillidium nasatum. The sequence continues at coordinate 22,294 of SEYY01023907.1, forward strand.
ACAGGATATTCATCGAGTTTCTTCCCTAAGACGTGTTCCAAACGCTGAAACACTTCAACTTCATACTGTATAATTATGAAAAACAAATTAGTAATTTTCTGCAATCTTTGAATGATTTAAATAATAAAATAAAATGAATCGAGTTGTACTATAAAAAAAACAATTAGGCAAGAAATAAACTCCGAATTTATAAGGATAATTAAAAATTGCTCTTCATTCAAAAAAAGAAAAAAAAGAAAAAAAAATGCAATTACCTGTGTAACAAATGTAATAGCAGTACCAGCTTTTCCAGCTCTTGCAGTCCTTCCAACACGGTGAATGTAATCTTTGCTTTTAATAGGGATGTCATAATTAATGACATAATCCACATCTGGAATATCTAACCCTCTATAAAAATAAAATAAAATATATATATATATATATATATATATATATATATATATATATATATATATATATATATATATATATATATATATATATATATATATATATATATATGGGTCATTCCAAGTCACTTCAACCGACAAAAAACCCTGACCCCTTTCGATTTGTATAAAAAGTGGCACACTAATAGATCTTGTTGAGAAAATATGAATGGCGTTTATTGCAGGTCTCTAGCTCATACGGTTCAGAAGATATGACCTTTGAAACTTTGGTCAAAAATGTCAATTTTCAGAGAGTAGTCCGAGGTCAAAATACAATATCTCGGCTTCTATGGCACTTAGAAGCATCGTGTAAAGACCATTTAAAAGATCTTGAATAGCGGTACAACATTTATTTAGATGATTTTGACCTCGGAGGTCAAATAAAAAATTTGACCTATTGGTGACCTTGACCTTGAAAAAAAACCTCATCTTCGATTTTTTTCAAACTTTGCTGAATTATTGTTATAAATGTATATTTTAATTTTTTTAATGAATTATTTTTGGTTTTGGCTTGGTTTAGAAAATATAAGCAATTTAATAAGTACAAATATCACATTTTTCACTTTTTTGCGATTTTTATCTCATTCAATGTATAGTTCCAACATTTCCATTTCTCTTTCTCTCTCATATATATATATATATATATATATATATATATATATATATATATATATATATATATATATATATATATTATATATATATATATATATATATATATATATATATATATTGTAAGGGGCTGGCTGCTGCCGAGTATATTTTTCTCGTTTCATTCTCTGAGGAATATAGTCTTACCTGCTTGTTGCTTTGCTGTTATGCTGTTTGATTTTGACTGTGCTTGGGATCCACAATATTAATGTGCATGTGCCATGTCCTAGACTGGAGAGCGTGAAGGGAGATTGATGTTAACATGTTTATTTGTTTAGATACGTTAATGTTATTCTTCTATGTTAAATTTATTTTTATTATTATTATTTATTGAGTGCACTTGTGCTAATGAAAAGTCTTATGAGCTATTGTTCCCATTTCGGGCAATAATTAAAAACAGGTTATTCTTATTCAAACAGGTTGTTATTCTCAAGAAGGCATATTACCCTTTCAAGAGTAGGTTATATTCTTTGTGTTTTTATTATTATTAATTCATTATATATTTTTAGATCATTTAAACTGAGGTGAGGCACTGGGGTAATTATTTATAATTCTCACAGGTGCCGGTCTAGGGCCTTATTGCCTAGTGCTAATCTGGAGTTATAATCTCTATACCTATCAGGTAGAAAATATAGATAAGAGACCTTAATGGTTTTTGAGATTATCATATATTTTTTTTTTTTATAAATTTTAATATTCACTTTGGGAAAAGAAAATATGTCAGTAGTGTGATAAATTTCACAGTAAAACGTTTTCCACTTTCAAATCTTTGGTTGTTTTAACCATTACTCTTTTTTTCTCTTTATTTTGTGTATATAAAGAGGCTATCTTGTGTACTGTGAACTATAGATAATTTTATGTGAATATTGTAAGTAAGTAAGATCAATATATATATATATATATATATAATATTATATATATATATATATATATATATATATATATATATATATATATATATATATATATATATATATATATTGATCTTACACTTACAATGTTCACATAAAATTATCTATAGTTCACAGTACACAGGATAGCCTCTTTATATACACAAAATAAAGAAAAAAAAAAAGAGTAATGGTTTAAAACAACCAAAGATTTGAAAGTGGAAAACGTTTTACTGTGAAATTTATCACACTACTGACATATTTTCTTTTCCCAAAGTGAATATTAAAATTTTATAAAAAAAAAAAATATATGATAATCTCAAAAACCATTAAGGTCTCTTATCTATATTTTCTACCTGATAGGTATAGAGATTATAACTCCAGATTAGCACTAGGCAATAAGGCCCTAGACCGGCACCTGTGAGAATTATAAATAATTACCCCAGTGCCTCACCCCAGTTTAAATGATCTAAAAATATATTATGAATTAATAATAATAATAATAAAAACACAAAGAATATAACCTACTCTTGAAAGGGTAATATGCCTTCTTGAGAATAACAACCTGTTTGAATAAGAATAACCTGTTTTTAATTATTGCCCGAAATGGGAACAATAGCTCATAAGACTTTTCATTAGCACAAGTGCACTCAATAAATAATAATAAAAATAAATTTAACATAGAAGAATAACATTAACGTATCTAAACAAATAAACATGTTAACATCAATCTCCCTTCACGCTCTCCAGTCTAGGACATGGCACATGCACATTAATATTGTGGATCCCAAGCACAGTCAAAATCAAACAGCATAACAGCAAAGCAACAAGCAGGTAAGACTATATTCCTCAGAGAATACGAGAAAAATATACTCGGCAGCAGCCAGCCCCTTTACAATATATATATATATATATATATATATATATATATATATATATATATATATATATATTATATATATATATATATATATATATATATAATATGAGAGAAAAAGAGAAATGGAAATGTTGGAACTATACATTGAATGAGATAAAAATCGCAAAAAAGTGAAAAATGTGATATTTGTACTTATTAAATTGCTTATATTTTCTAAACCAAGCCAAAACCAAAAATAATTCATTAAAAAAATTAAAATATACATATATAACAATAATTCAGCAAAGTTTGAAAAAAATCGAAGATGAGGTTTTTTTTCAAGGTCACCAATAGGTCAAATTTTTTATTTGACCTCCGAGGTCAAAATCATCTAAATAAATGTTGTACCGCTATTCAAGATCTTTTAAATGGTCTTTACACGATGCTTCTAAGTGCCATAGAAGCCGAGATATTGTATTTTGACCTCGGACTACTCTCTGAAAATTGACATTTTTGACCAAAGTTTCAAAGGTCATATCTTCTGAACCGTATGAGCTAGAGACCTGCAATAAACGCCATTCATATTTTCTCAACAATATCTGTTAGTGTGCCATTTTTCATAAAAATCGAAAGGGGTCACGGAAAAAATTGCCAAATTTTGGTTGAAGTGACTTGGAATGACCCATATATATATATATATATATATATATATATATATATATATATATATATATATATATATATATATATATATATATATATATATATATATATATATATATATATATATATATATATATATATATATATATATATATATATATATATATATATATATATATATATATATATATATATATATATATATATATATATATATATATATATATATATATATATATATATATATATATATGTATGTGACATCCGCATTCGCAATTATTAAATGCGGATGTATAAAATTTTGAAAGTTATTAATTTGTTGTCTAATGTTTGATTAATTTTCTGGATAGAAAATAAAAAATAATTATTTTATATATAATAATATATATATATATATATATATATATATATATATAATATATATATATATATATATATATATATATTATATATATATATATATATATATATATATATATATATTATATTTAAATAATGATTCTAAGCTAAAATTCTATCTTGGTGTGACGAAATTCCAGAAACTAAATTCTAGTAAAGAACTCTATTATTATTTTGAAATGAATGTGGTGTGCATTTTATATATTTTAAAATACTGTGTATTTGTTTTGGTTCCTTTCTTTACCTATTTTACTTATTTTCTTTACTTGAATTGGAAGTTAATACTACTTGAACCTTTAGAATATTTTAAAATTTATATTAAAACATTAAGTTCACTTTTGAAAAGTATAAAATATATGTAGCACATTTTTTTATCATTCAATTTAAATAAAACTGAAAAAATGGTGTGGATCCAGTGTGTAAATGAGAACTAACCAACCCTGATTCAGTTCTTTGTAAAGTGGTCAGTAATTTTGGTTTTGGCTTCTGGGTGCAGCACTCTTGCCACTGGTCCAATATATATATATATATATATATATATATATATATATATATATATATATATATATATATATATATATATATATATATATATATATATATATATATATATATATATATATATATATATAGGGTATACACAAATTAAATTTTACCTGTTGTATAAAGTACATTGAGAAAATGAAATGCAAAACTATTGACATACCTCGAAATAACATCTGTACCAACTAGAATTGAGCGAACTCCTGTCTTAAATTTATCAATGGCTCCCAGACGTTTATTCTGACTCATTTTACTGTGGATCGGAATAGCAGTAAATTTTAAAGCTCGTAACATTAAAGCAATTTTCAAAGTGGAAAAACATGTCGAACAAAAAACAATTACTGATTCTTGACCTATTCTCTTCAATATGTGCACCAAGTACAAATTCTATTATATATATATATATATATATATATATAATATATATATATTATATATATATATATATATATATATATATATATATATATATATATATATATATATGTCTCATTTCAATTTAATAAATTTATTGCGAAAGCAAATAAATAGATAAATCAGTTGTAATTATTAAACATTAATATAATCTATTTCATCAAAAGACTGCCTGAAAAAAACATTCAATGCAATTAAGAATTTTTATAACCACTTAATGCATAGAACAAATCTGACAAATATCCCAGCAATTAATTACCTTTAATAAATTTTCTAAATTGTAAAGAGAGTTATGGAAACATATATATATATATATATATATATATATATATATATATATATATATATATATATATATATATATATATATATATATATATATATATATATATATATATATATATATATATTATTATTATTATTATTATTATTATTAAGGTTAAGACTTTTACAACTCTGTGTTCCTGTGCCATAAATTGATGAACTTTAGTTAAAATGTAAAGAAAAAGATATTGATTTGATTTAATGTTTGAAAAGGTTACCCCAAAACTAAATACCGCTTTCACTATATAATGAAATCATCAAAGTATATCTTTGCAATGGTTCCCAGCAGAATGAAAATTTGAGTGATAAAGAACATGAGTCTTTCCAAGGCTGATACGCACCGTCTCTCTCCTGAATGGAAAGAAAGCAGGGGCCATCAAACACATGGTTTTTGGGAGAGAAAAATTTAGTTGAAGAGACAAGAACCTGCTCATCCCATCATCTATCTCAACTCCCACTTTTTCTGCGGATACTGAAGTATCCTCAATGTCAAAGAATGATTCATTCCAATAATTGTTGGCATTGAAGCAAAGTAGTGCTTCACATTAGCCCAATTAAAGTACCAGAAAGTACATTTAGGGCAGGGTGGAACTGCTGGGGTTATATTTAAGAGCTACAAGATTGTCATCAGCTACAGAAAGACAGGAAAATTTACCTGCAATTAAAAGCGGTAATGCACAAGTTAAGTGTGCTTGAGAATTGAGTAAGTCAAACTGGAATGTGTGTAGGTTCCCTGATCAAATGCTCCGAATCGTTAAGAATACTGAACGATTTAGCCTCCTTCCCACATGTATCAGTAAGAGAGGAGTTCAACCACTCCGTGTGGTGTTCGTTGAAATCTGAATAGACCACATCATTTGGATGGGACGAGGTAAATCTCGTGGATATAACAAGATATTCATAAATAGAGAATCTGTTCCAATAGGGGAACAGTTGTAAAAATAAAATAATCGTATTAAGGAGAAATATTTTAAGCTACAGGACATCAAAATTTGACCATTCAAGATTTGTTACTGGAGTGTTAGTGTTTATATGTGTACAGACTACACACGTATGGCGAAAATTGTAGATCAAATTATAATTAGAGATATTTAGAATACTAGAAAAGGAATCTTTGGATAACTTGGTCTCAGACAAAAATGTTAGGGTAAGGTAGAAAGATGATGCTCAAAAGATGCGAAATTAGCACATTGGCCACGGACATTAACAAAGTCAAGTCAATAGAAAACCTATGTCCGCACCCTTTCCCACCCCTCGTGACCCCGAACACGCACACCTGCTATTCAACATAACCACCACAGACACTAGTTCAAACTCAAGGAATAATTTTAAACAAACTAACACTATACAAAAAATATCTAAACTCTATGAAACTACAAAAATAGCACTAACCTAAAAATGAACTACAACTAATTAACTCAAAACTAAAATGTTAAGAATAAAAAATAGTTAAAAGAAATATTTTATCTTTTTTTAAAGTCGCAAACTTTTGTTTCAATTGTTAAAACCTGTTAATACAAGCACACTTACCAAGGGATACAATAAAATAAACATACAATTAAGAATTAACCCATTAGCACTCAAATCAAGCACAACTTGACACCTCGGAATCTAACACTTATAAAAGTTTAATGTAAATATTGTAGTATAAAAAGCTATAAAATCATTAATATACATGATCTGAATACTATTTAAACAAAGAAAATGCTAAAATATTACCTTTAAAGTTAAAATATAAATAAATAAGCTCCTTAAAAAAAATTGACTTTTACTTCCCCCCCCCCCCCCAAAATTCTTATTCACTCATATTTATATCCTTGAATATAGAGTTTTCTCATGAATGTTAGTATCCCAAGTGCAAAGAAAAAAGTAAATATAAAACCATTAAAAATTTTTTTCATTGTACAACAGAATGATAAGCTGTAGATAAATATTTATTCAATTTAATAAGAAATTATATTAATTGTTATATAGTTTATTAAAGTAAGAAATACAGTACCTCTTCTTACCTTAAGATCAAAAGGCATAAATATCATTTTTTGTTGCAATTTGTTTACAGTTTGAAATTTGGAAGAAACTTCAACTCGAACTGGGTTTTTCAAATGTGCTCTATGTAATTTTTTCACCTGAATTTAAATTACAAAAACATAAAAAATAAATTAAAAAAATAAATTTTAAAATCCCATAAAACTAAAGTAATTACAAGGACAAGGGAAAATTTTTCTTTTTAACTTACTTTTGAAGTCATTGTTGCTGAAAATAAAAGAGTTTGTCTATTTTGTGGAAGATGCTTCATAATCTTATCAACCTCATCTTCGAAACCAAGGTTTAAAATACGATCTGCTTCATCCATTACCTTTCAAAAAATAATTTAAAACTACATATTAAATCTCTTTCAAGAAAAATTTTAGGAATAGCATTATCTCATAAACTAATATATGATTTTAAAGTAAGTTATGTACAAGAAACTTGAGACTTGGCATCTTAAGTGTTTTCTGTTCAATATGGTAGACTAATCTTCCTGGAGTGCCTACAATGACATGAGGGTACTTAGACAATTCATAAGTTTGAAGAGAAGTATCCATTCCACCAACAATTGTACAACATCTGAGACTAACATCTTTACCTGCAATTACAAATTTGGATAATAAAAATTTAAAGTTTGAAAACAAATATTCAAACAAACATTTGTGAAAACAAATTTAAATACCTAAAGCGTCAAACTGTTCTTTGATTTGAACAGCAAGTTCCCTTGTTGGAGTTAATATAAGGGCGTACAACTTCTGTGGTTTTTGTATTAAGGTTTGAAGAATAGGAAGTGCAAATGCTCCTGTTTTACCAGATCCTGTTTCAGCTAAAGCGATTACATCTAAACCTGAATAAGAAAATAAAATAAATAAATAAAAAAAAATAAAAAATCAGCAAAGGTACAGGAAAATTTGCCAATTAAAAACTTTCAGAATGTCATTGAATTGGGTCATTCAATGTCGTGTCCAAATTTAGAGATCCTCTCTACTCAACCATCTTCAATTTTGCTAAAACTTGGTGTGAGTATACATACATCTTTCAAGAGTTCTGCAAAATTATAGCTCTAAGATTTCTTATGGTTTAAGTAAAAGAGTCTGTTCTGTGAGAGTCACCTATTTTCCGCAAATTGATTACCAATAAAAAACTCAAGTATTAGAAACTGCTATTTCACAAACACAGAAGCCCACCATATAAAATACTTGATTTTCTGTTGCTGAAAAAGAAAATTTAACTCCCAAATTCCCAAGACCCATAACTTTCTCACATTTCAATGCTAAAGTAGTCATGTCATGTTCTTGCAAAATCTGAAAATCAAAATATGTTAGCCAATAACTCAAACCTATTCCTTTAACATCTTACTATTTCAGCTATTCATTAATTCAAATTATGTCTTCTCACAATTCAATTTGCAGGTCCTAAGCTCATTTGGTTCCTTGGATATTTGCTTTCAAATCAAACTTTGCTACAAATTTTAACTAACAAATTTCACCACTTTTTTGGAGGCAAATATCTAAACATATGTATCATTCCATACTATTTTGTATACAACCACTAGAAAGAGCAGATCATGGGCTACAAGAATCATATTTTTCAATTCTGGATCTCTCCTCTTTATGCATGTAAATCAGATTTGAAGAATGTACAATTTTTTTTTGCTTAATTACAACCTAATCATGAATGAAAAGGATTTATTTTAATTTAATTTTGATTTAGTCATCAGGTTTCCTTCATTACTGGGTAGAACCACAATACTGAAGAGGCAGTAAATTTGAAGACTGATAAATAAATGTCTTTGTGCTTAGTTAAAAAAAGATATCCTTGTGTTTTATTCAGGGTAGCTGTGCCACTACCAATTCTTTCAATACAGAACTGGTAATGCAATCACCAAGAGATCATGCCCAATAGCCACTGCCAGCCACAGGTGAACTTCTTTACCACAGGGTCCTAGGTCAGAATGAGTATCTTTCTTGTCAGTTCCGAAGCCTAAATGAGTCTCTTTATTACGGTTCTCAAGCCTGAATAGGTCTCTTTACTAGGGTTCCCAAGCCAGAGAGATGAATGAAAAGGATTTAATTTTACTGGTTAATTATGAAAGTTTCTGAACTTCCCCTAATGCAGCATTTCATAGGTTCTGCGAATCTGTATTGCTGTCCCATAACTTTCACTGTAGGTACTGGAATAATGTTAATAATGTGGTGTTCAGTTGAACTTGTGGGATATTACATGAGGATGCATGAAGCTTATCAAAGCTTTAAGCTCTTTCAGTGAAATTTTTTAAATGTTTCCAATCCAACACATATAAAAAATACAGGCAACATATTAACTATACTGGGGGTTGGTGATTTGTACAATGGTAACATCAGCAGAAAGATCAACATGAACTGTATACGATGATGTGTCATTTTACACCTGACTAACATGCATATGCTTATCATCAATTGGCAAAAGAGTGGAGATTTTCTCTTCTCAATATTGTATGGTCAAGTTTAAATCAGTCTTACTGATATAACCTTCCTTATTATCTTCTTTCACAATAAAAACATTTGATTCCATGCAAATGCTCATCACAAAATTCATACATTTTTTTTTGTGTCCAGTTTTGGTTTACAATAGGGTGTTAAAGACGTGTATACGCTGCTGCTAATGCGTTACCAATCCACCAATGCCAACACAGGGTAAAAAAAAATTCTTTTTGTTATGGCACAAATTAGGAAAATTCTTGTATTCTTATACTATGCTGAAGAACCATCACTGGAGTAGTGAATATGTTTGACATCTGCAAACGTCATCTTTTGATATTCAATTAATTAATTGAATACTGTGTATATATAGATATCAAATCTATGAATTTGATTTTTATTCCTAATATAATTTTAAAAAAGGATTATTTTTAGTAAAGTTGTAATCAAAAAATAAATTAATATTTCTTTTTAATAATTTGATCTTTTATACCCCTTTCTAGATGTTTTTATCATTTCTTGTACAATCCCGCAAAAATATTAATAAAGCTAGTCATGTCAAACCATAGCACACATCTTGACTGTAAATGCTTTTAAAAACCACTAAAAATTAAAAAAAAAATAAATGTAAGTAAATAAATAAAAATTGTGGGAAAAGGTATGATGAGAAAATACTTATAATTCAGGGATTCCTAACCTTTTTGGCTTGTGGACCATTAAAGATTTATTTGTAGGTTAGTAAAAGCTAATCATTAATCCAATCAAAATTAAAAATCTAAATTACAAATTTTGAAAATTTTAATTGACAAAACTTAAAACATATTTTAACTTGTAATGACAGAAGAAGTAAAAAAAAAAAAAAATAATATTTCAAACTTACATCAATTTATTCTTAATACTATTAAATAGGATCCCTACTAATGAGATCCTTTAGGCTGATGTTATGTTATTTTAATATCTGATTCCAATTTTGTGAGAGTAAGATTACAATTTTTGTTTTTAACAACTGTATTACATAACTAAAGCCAGATTCCACTAGATGATGGGAAAACAGTGACATACATTTTAGCATTCTCTCATAAAATGTGTATATTTACATGCCATGCCCCTTTTCTTCTATATATCATGCTTTCCTTTTTTGAATAAACTTTGCTCTCATTAGACTGCAATTCATAAATAAAATCTTGTTAATTAATTTCAACTTCAGCAACATTTACCTCAAATGGAATCAGCACCCAATCTGGGATGTTAAGTTCTGGTAGGTTCTTTAAAAATGAACTTGCATGTCTTCATGATCAATATACACAACACAATTGTCATCTTTTACATCACTGCTAACTGAGGCAAGGTTTTGAAACTGGTCAAACACATGGTGTGAGATATTAAGACTATACAATTAAAGTTTTCCTAGGAATGCATTTAATGGCTCCTTTGCTAGATGGGCAATTCCAGCACAAGCATTATTAAGGGAGGGTGTGATAAAATTTTAAATTTGATGAAATTTGGTGTATGGGGTTATTTTGCCTAGAAAATCCGATTTTCCAAGTTTTAGTTCAATCCGGAAAGTACTTTTTGAGATATGAGGTCATTGAAGGTCACACCCACTTTGCTAAATTAACCATAATGTGGCAAAAATCTGATTGAATGAATTATTATATATTATATATATATATATATATATATATATATATATATATATATATATATATATATATATATATATATATATATATATATATATATATATATATATATATGTGAGCATACGTGCTCAAGTTATTAATGGTTATTATTCACAGATAGGTTGTCCGTTTAGACGATGACCAAGAGGGAAGTATAGGGGCTTCGCAAGAATGAAGTATTCTTCGCTGGATTTATCACAGATAGGCTCTTTTTACTCTCTTTTGTATATCTTAGAATAGTAGTATCTAATTCTTTTTATTTTCTCTTTGTAGGTTGAATAATATAAATTACTTAAAAGTACCAAAATATATTTTAACAGAACTTACATTGAAAAATAAAGACAAAAATAATTTAAAGGGAAAATTAAAAACAAAAATTAAAAGTACTTTCAAAACGAAGTGAGTTATTCGACGTCAACGATTGAGAATTCCAATCATTGTTAGCTCACGTAGGTTATTGTAAAAATTTTTCAACTATAACATAATAAATGATTTAACGCCAAATAAAAATTTTAAATTCTTTTTTTTTTTGTAGTCCCGAGTTGGGGAACTACATCGTCAGCTTTTCGTTGAACATCTTCAGTTCCATCCTACTCCGAAAGTTCTTTTTCCTCAATTAAACTTTATGAATTGATAAGGGGAATTTATTTAAGAAATCAAAGTATTCCCTTCGGTTCCAAAAAAAAACCCTAATTTGCCCTGTGTTCCCATTCCTGTTCTCAGTTCTGGCCTGTTGTTTTTTAAACATTACCAATGGTCAAATTTTATGAATAAAAATATCCTCAAATTTTCTTCCGGTTTTCATTTTCCCATCCAAGAAACACAAATTCTTATTGTACTATTTGTCGCATTTGCTCCTTTTTGTGATCCTTTCTTGCCCTTGCAAAGGGCCTGAGAGTTTTTGATCGTTTACGTCGGAGAACGTCTTCACATCATCATCATCCTCACGAATAAAAGGGGACGATACCGCCAACTAAACATAACATTGTGAGTAACTCAATTTTTTTCTTATCATTATTTTTCTCACAAATACCTAACAATATATATATATATATATATATATATATATATATATATATATATATATATATATATATATATATATATATATATATATATATATATATATCATTGGAAAGGGAAAGAGCTGTATAGTGAAAATATGGCCATATTTTTTTTCATTTTATCAAAATTAATAATAATTATTAAGTGACCTTGACCTTTGATCCACAAGCCAATTGAAAATGCTTTTTATTATTTTAGATTTTGAAATAAGACACATTGGTTTTGTGATATTCTCTGGTAATGTAAAACCATACAACAGATATTCAGTCAATTTTGTCGTTTTTTTTCTTTGCTTGAGCCAGGGTAATTTGAAAATATTATTATTATTATAACCCACAAATATTTAATGTTGGAAATAATAATAAAAAAATAATGAACAATAATGTTCAATAACACAATTGATATATTTCAAAATGATGGTGCCTATTAAGCACTGTAGCATGAGAAGACAACCTCTAACTGAATGACTCTTTCTAGATGAGTCAGTGCTTAAATAATGTTTTTTTCCTTTCAGAATTTTCTGTGACCAAATTTTTTTTCATTAAACTAAAGAAAGTTCAAGAAAATACGACTATCTTCTAACTGAATTTCTGAACTTTTCTAGGATAGTTTATTTTTTTATATTTAATAAAATTATTTATTTATAATATTTTATCATGGAGCTGTTAGCTCATATTATGGGCCTCTGAAATAACATTTTCCCATAGAGGACCCCCTCAAAGTTTCTATGGTCTCCTGGAGGTTCATGTAGACCCCAGTAGGGAAACACTGGTTTATTTTACTGCCTAAAATTTAATTTAGTTACTGAAGACTGTCACAAGAATTTTTAAAATATATATATATATATATATATATATATATATATATATATATATATATATATATATATATATATATATATATATATATATATATATATATATATATATATATATAAGCATGGGCTCTTAACAATAGAAAGAAAAGTAAAATACAGGCAAGTGAGATAAGGGCGTTGGGAATGATTGTGGGAGTGACAAGACTTGATAGAGTAAGGAGTGATGACATTAGATGGTATTCGGAGTGGAGAACATACTGACACTCTCTGAGAAGGGACAACTATGATGATTTGAACATTTAAAATCTGTGAATTAGGGAAGGTGTCTGAAGAGGTGCTACAAGAATTAGATGGAGAAATAATGTCAAGAACAGGAGGAGAGGTGGTGAGGAAGGAGAGTATGAAGGAGATGGAGGAGGTATGATTTACAAGGACCAATGGCAATGGAGGAATTTTGTTCAAGATAAGTGAGAAAAAATTAAAAAAAAAATATATATATATATATATATATATATATATATATATATATATATATATATATATATATATATATATATATATATATATATATATATATATACCATCAAATGGGGAAACTAACCATACTAATTATAACTAGCCACAAATATAAAAAAAATTATGATACCTTTTTGTTTTTTCATCCTACCTACATGAAATTTTCAAAGAATGTACAGTTGGGTGAGATACACAATTTTTATTTACAGCAATTAAAAAAAATTCTATGAAATCTTAATTTTATAATGCTTTGTACTTCCTTTAACTTATAACAACTTGAGATTACTTTAATTACATCTAAAAATATAATCCTTTAAATAATTGAAATTTTTGGAGAAAATTTACCTTTTTTTGAACTCTTTTAACTGTTACTGAATTTGGTAGATTCATGGGTTGTTTTTTTTTAACTCTTTTAACCATTATGTTATTTTTTTGAACTCTTTTAACTGTTATTCAAAAGGGTAGATTCATAGGTTGCTTTTTTGGACTCTTTAACTGTTATTCAAAAGGGTAGATTCATGGGCTGTTCATTTAAATATAATGAATTATCAACTCAAATGAAATTCTCATCTTATAGTAATGTATGTGTGGTACAACTATATGCAGAATTTAAATCAAAATTCACAAGAAAGATTGGATTTTTAAAACTTTTCAATCTTTTTCAATGACAATAGAAAAATGTTTATACACATTGTTTGACTTACAAAATTTTGTGTATTAACTACAGAGTTGTAAGACCTCTGTCTGACAAAATATATCATTTGGAGGCTGGGACATAAAGATATAACATTACATAATGAAGTAGATGCTGCAGAAAAGAATTCTTGTTATGTATATCTATATGTATTCAAACACTGAATCTAATATATTAATATTACAGAGTTTTGCAGCTTATGGTAAGACAAATGGAATAAGTGTAGAAGTTTTCTGTCAGTTGTTAAATCTCAGTCTGATTCAAGATTGGTCTAATATGTATGATCATGGTAGACAAGAACAAACAAAACTGAAGTAAAACCTGATTATCTTTTCTATGGAATGACTCTATTTTGAGGAAACTTTAATCAAAAGTCATGACTGTTCAAAAAGACATTTTTATTGACTGCTCTATTTTCTTCATCAGAAAAGTTTACATTACAGAAAATGTTTAATAATTCTTTAAAATAATATTTTTCTTGATACTTTTCAAAATATTTGTATTCTGATCTTAGAAAAGTTAATTTATCTAATGTCCTATTATAATATACACTGGAATGTGTAGAATAGGACTGTTGCAGAAGTAGAGTTAGTTGCATATGGTATTTTATTATTATTATTTTTTGTTTCAGCTTTAGTGTTGTTTGCATAAGTTTCACTTTATTTGTCAATATGATTATTATATTATTTGGTATTGTTGTTTTATTATTATTCTGCTCCTATATAGTTCTATTGTTTAAAATTCATTATTGTATTTTATTTTCTTGAATATTTTATTTTTTTTATTTCTTTGCCATGTCGCTTTTAACCTTTATACCAACCAACTAACCTATTTTTCCTAATTTACTCTGCAGTGATGTTCTCATGAATTACGATATGTGTAAACTGTTTAAAGTATTTTTTTGCTCATTTTTTCTAGTACCATCAAATGGGGGGAAAACTAGCCAAAATTTTGAAAATTTTAACTTTCAAGAGGTGTGAAAAATTGGGGATTACCTGACATATCTGCATTATAATTTTTTGGAGAAATATGTACCTTTCTGAATATTTTTATAAAAAAGTATATAGAAATATGCAAATTAAATTTTTTTTTTAAATTTCTGAAAATTGAAATGACAAGGAAAACTAACCACTGTATAATATTTAAAAAGTAGTGCTTTTTAATAATATAAATGGGTAAGACTAATATTATAATTAATCTAGAACAAAATTTGAAGAAAAAATTTTTTTTTCCTTTAACCAAAATATTCAACAAAATTCAAAGACATGTATGGGAGTAAATTTTATGTAAATTTTTCAGCACATTAAATTTATCAAAATGACTTAATAATTGATCAATAGATAGTTAAAACATCAATATTCATTTTGCTATATTTGAACTTTTCATGTTCACCCCCCCCCCCATAAAAGTGATGTTTCCACGAAACTTCAAAAGGTTTTTTTTTTTTTATAAAAAATATTATTTTTGGGCATAAATTATTTTTCTCCTACCTATGCAAGGTTCATGAAATTTTCAGAAATTTTGTTGGGCAAGACACACATTTTATATTTACAACAATATTTTGTATACCGAATGATCTCGATGTTGTGCATAGGAAGTTTTTAAAATTTTCACATGCACATTTTTGTAGATCAAGCTCGTGCTTTGGAAATTGCAAGTAAAGATTTTCTTTCATATGATACACTTAAGGATCCCTGCTCTGTTGTTGCTACTCAAGAGATTGTAGTTAAAATTAATTCTCATTTATACAAATATAAATGAGAATTTTTATACAAAAATACAAATTTTTTTTCTTAAAAAATGTGTAACTTACCCACTGTACAATGTCTGAAAATTTTTTATATCTAACCATTTTGTTGCTGTGCATTGGACAAAGTTTAAATTATTGGTATTTCCCATGTACAGTAGCAAAATGGTTGAGTATTCAAAATATGTTTCTAAAATTAAAAAATGTGTACCTGGGACAAAAAAAAAAAAATTTTTTTTTTTTGTATACCCAATCATTTTGGCAGTGTCCATGATATTTTTTTATAAATTTTCCCAGCATAGCAACAAAATGGTTGGGTATAAGAAAAATTTTTTTTTTCAGAAGTTGTACTGTTGGCCAAGATACACATTTTATTTTGAAATATTTTTTGTACATCCAACCATTGTGAAAAGGTTCATAAATTTTTAATTAACCACAGGAAACTTTGAATACCCAATGAAAAATAAAAAATTCTCTTTAATCTCAAATTCAAAATTTATTATCTATTTCCATTTTTTCCTATTTGACTCTCTCAAATTAAAAATAAATTAATAAAACTTACCCCTAAGAGCAATTGGAATTGCTTCACTCTGAATTGCAGTGGGTGTACTCCAGCCCAATTCTTTGCAGACATTGCATAAGTCATCATTTATACCCTAAAAATTAGAAATTATAAGATAAGATATATACAATGCTCTATATAATGTTACTAGTTCATATTAACCACTTCATGACATGGATCACTTTACAACTTTTTAACTTTATGCCAAAAAAAAAAAGTCTTATGTTAAATTATATACTGTATATATAAAAATATATATAATTTAGTGATGAAATGATTAATCTGTATCTGCATTAAAAATCGGAATTGTCAATTCTGTCAATTTTTCTGATTCTCTTTCAGATTCTCACACTTTTGGTTATTTTAAAAAATAGAGCATTTTACAAAGTAAATGCCAAATACCAACTAGAAATAAATATGAGAGAGAGAGAGAGAGAGAGTGCTATAAAAGCTTCTAACAGACTTTTGTTCTCAATTATAGAAAAAATATTATAAGCCGAAAACTGACCAACTATTGAAAAAATTTTATTTTTTTTTAAATCCATCTCTTCGGACAATTAAAAAAAAAAATACAACAACAATTCTTATTTTTGGTGTGTATATAGAGGAGGGATGGGGCTATAAATTCTTTCCTTTACTTTATCCAATTCGATTTGTTGGTTTCGAAATATAGCTTCTCAAAAAAGATTCATTTAAGACCAAATTTCAAAAATTCCTAAAGTTTGAGAGGCTATATCTCGCTTCAAACATATAGTATTTAATAATGCACTAAATAAAAATTGTGGCCCTGTCCTTTCTTTAAACAATATCAAAAATATACAAATTAGTGGGATGCATTATTTTAAAAATAAATCTTGCAAAATGATTTGTCATTCATCGATTAACCATAAAAAAAAAAAAAAATCAGATCATTTCATTTTCATAGTTAGGCTGAGAAGAAATAAAAATTTGGGTCTCCATCACTAAAGTATTACCCAGATCAGTTCATATTCATAGTTAAGCTAGGAAGAAAAAAATTTAGGCTAGTGTCACTAAAGTTTTACCAATTATCCTGCAACCTTATGGTAGGCTATATTGTTAGTTTCAAATCTTTGCATATAGTTTTAGTCAAACTCACAACGCAACACATAGGTATATTGTTAGTTTCAGCAACCTCGTCTCATAAGAAAAAATCCACAACCTTGAACGCTACAATTACTGATAATTGGTATCAGGTGGGTTAAAATTTTTATTAGTATTAGTTAAAAATTTGGTATTGCTATGTATTTCTCCACCTGTAGTCAATAGGCTTACTAAATACAAGGTAAAGGTGGAGATTGTTTCTCAGTTTCGATTGTTAAAAAATATCGGAAATCGAAAATATCGGAGAAGCCTATCGTAAACAAGAGAGTTGCCAGAGGTACTATTACTAGACATAGACACAATTATTATTACTTACTTTTCTAGCAGAACCTAATTCGACTTATCATAACCTGAACTACCGAAATTGCCATAAAAAGAGGCCTAACCTACACAAGAATTTGCCGTAAAAGAGACCTAACATACACAAGAACGTTTGCATGACATAGTAGCCTAGGGTTAATTATAGGCAGGAAAATATCGTTTAAAATAAAATATTGACAAAAAAATATTGAAACTCAAACAATCTCCACCTAAGCCTAAATACAAGTATGGGCTTAGTTTTTTTTATCTAACTTTGCATGAATGAACTGATAATTAAGGATATTGCATGTATTAGTATTATTTGCTTTGACTGACATAGTCTCGATAGGCCCATGTGGATTCTAACTCTATTTTTTTAATTAATGTGATAATTTTGCCTCCATAAGTAATGTGGGTTAGACATATTGTATGACTTTTTAGTCTAGACTAAAATCGCCACCTTATATTTGATCGACAACTTATAACCATAGACCTATCTAAGAAATGAAAAAAATATATATATATTTTCAACTTACTAAAGAACGAAATGTACATTCACTCAATTTTTTATTACTTTCCATTGTTAATTAAATTAATATTTTCCCAAATAAGCAATGTAAACGTAATATCAAGTGAGTTATTCAAATTACTATTTTTCAAAATAAACAAATGTTAATAAGCTTTATCTGAATTAAATATTTTATATCACTAACTTTTAATGTTTAAATCAATTTTCAAAATTGGGAAAGATCCAAGAACATAACAAACACCTAGCCTATGCGCTATGAGTAGGGATCATAGACTTTATTGTTAAAGACTAAAGTCACGAGTCTATGAAGTTACGGTACATATTAAAGCCTATGGTATTTTTTTTCCGATAGTCTCGAAAAACTTTTTATTAAAGCCAATATATTGATTTTTTATCCTCAGTATTGATTCAACGATATTTTTTTTTTTTTTTGGGGGGGGGGGAATTTTTAAAATAGTTTTCTGCTTCTTTATTAAAATAAAATTTAAGCAAAATTTTTTTATATATATATAAAAAAATAGAATTAAAAATTTATTTTTTCTTTCTTTTTTTATATTAAAAATATATTTATATAAATTTTTTTATTTTTTTATTTTTTATTGGCCATTTTAATTACACTGTAATATTTTTTTAAAAATAAAAATTTAATTTAAAATCAAATATATATTTAAATTAAAAAATAAAATTGTAGCTAAACTTTTTTGGCTACCATCTCTCATCTTCATTACTCAAAAAATATTTTTGAACTATATTCCCAACCACTCCCAAAAAATAATAACTCTTGCAAAGCAGAAAATACAAGTTCTAATTTTTTTTTCTGCACAAAAATTTCTGGGCTTTAAAAGCAGACCACATTTAACAGCTATGGAGCAAAGACCTTCATGTCTTATGCTCTGCCATAATTTGGCATTTTTATATTAATCTATAAGATAAACAACAACAGTGGCCACTGAAAAATAAAAAGTATTTTATACTTTTTTTTTTAATTTTTATTTTATTTTTCTTGAGCAAATGCCTCCTGAAAAGATAGAACTAGAGGCCAAACACCAACAGCAATAATTTTTTGGATCTATAATACTCCCATTAACAAGGACTTGGCTCAACGAATTTAGATTTTAGAACATAAAGAAAAGGAAGAAATTTCAGCAGTAGAAATAGAAGAATACTCCCCAATATAGCCCTCTATATATTCGTTTTATTTTTTTTACTTTTAGCAATGTATAAAGTTCCCACTTTTTCATAAAGTTTTTTTTTGTACATCTTTTTATTTTTTTTTGAAGTAAAGGAAAAAAAATAGAGTATCAAATCCTTCTATTTTTTCTATTTTTCATGTGCGTGTATGTTGGATTATGGTGACATTTTGTTTCACTTGAGAGAGGACGGGAGGTCAGGTCAGAACCAGGCATATATATATATATATATATATATATATATATATATATATATATATATATATATATATATATATATATATATATATATATATATATATATATATATATATATATATATATATATATATATATATATATATATATATATAAAAAAAATAAAAAAAAAAAAAAAAATATATATATATATATATATATATATATATATATATATATATATATATATATATATATATATATATATATATATATATATATATATATATATATATATATATATATATATATATATATATATATATATATATATATATATATATATATATCTATTGAGAAACTTTTATATGGTACTTTTAAAATGCATCCTAAATTAGGATATCATTTTTGGACAAAGTTATTCAAAATCTAAAAAACTTTAAGTACATTTTACAATATATCGGAGATAATTTTCGAAGAGAAAGTCCTTATATTGTAAAACCAATAATAAGCTACCTTTTTCACTCCTCGCTATCTGCTACAGTTTTGGAGATATTAATGGTTTAATAATTCTTAGGCTTTACCCCTAGGAATCGCGACAGGGATCTGCATTTTGAAATGTATTTTTTCAGGGAGATATAAAAACTGTTTATATTCTTTCACAATTTATCTAGTGTATATACTTTATATATATTTTAAGTTCTCCTTGATAGGGGTTTGTAGAGGTGGTTTGTTTTTATGTATCGATGTAGCACATTTTTTCAACTAAACAAACTGCCGGTTAAATAAGAATCACTTTTTATCATATCATTGTGGAGTCTAGACGAAATTAAAAATGTAAGTGTTTTTGCTGGGTCATTACTAGTCATCAGAATTCGAAGGTATGAGTTATATATTTTTCCTTTTCAACTCTTTCTTACTATCATATCTATTGCCTTCTGCTCAAATATATAACTGCGTAACGTTCTTAATTATATTGAATTCGTTTTGAAAGAACTTCTAGAGTAATTGTTTCTTTAGAAACATTTCATAGTAATTTTCCGCTTATTATTTAATTGCAACCCTTCTCTTTAAGGTCTTTTAATAAAAGCTAAGCCCAAAGTTTTTATACCTTTCTTTCCAAGAAAGATTACGAGAAAAAGAAACACCGAGAATATTAAGGAGAGATGAAGGTTTGATTGTGTGCTTTTGAAGAAGATATTATAGTTGTGTCGAGTAGAGATTGAGGAATAGATTTTTGGTGGCATTGAAAACGACCATGCTTTCTCTGCCAAAATTGAAATACGAGAAAGATCAGAGGCCAGTTGCTCCAAGGTTACCTTTCTTGTGTCTATTAGCTGCTGTTGGGAGGGACGTCTATCAAACTGAAAAGAGTAATCAAGACTGGAGTCATCGGCTTGGGAGTGGATAGAAAATGAAGCAACCGAGGTCATTAAAATGAAAAGCAGATAAGTGTTGGAGATAGAACAGATCCTTGAGGAATACCACTATTAATAAATTTAAAGGAAGAACAGTGGCCTTCTACAACAGATGCTATAGAATGACCGGAAAGGAAATCAGAGGGAAGACCACAGAGAGAAGGATTGATTCCAAAAAGAGTGCAGTTTGGAAATCAAAGCTTTGTGACAAGACTATCGAAAGCTTTCGATATGTCCAGGGCGACAGCAAAAGAATCACCAAAAAGCCGAAGGGCGGAGGACCAAGAGATCATCAGTAGTATGTATTTATACGAAAGCCATACTGGCGATAAGAGATAAGATTTGAAAAATGAGATGTTTCCAAACCTTCCTGTTAAAGATAGATTCGGGTGTAAATGTATGCTTAATAGATTTAAATACAAGGGTTGGCGTGAACAGGAAAGTAGGGGTGGTGGGTCAGTTTGGAGTGGGGAACAGGAATGCAAATGGGGAGAATTTAGTTGAAGTATGCATGAAAAATAGATTAATAGGTAATACTTTTTATAATAAAAAGTAGTCACAAGCTAACTTGGGTTAGTGGGGTAAATGGAAAGAGTGGCTTAATAGATTATATATGCATTAAGAAAAGAATAAGAGACAGGTTACTAGATATAAACGTGTTTAGAGCAACAGCTAGAGGAATTTCGGACCATTATTTAGTTCTGGCTAGAACTAGAGTAATGGGAAGCTGGAGAAAGATTGGAAGCGTAAAGATTGTGGGAGGACTGAAAGAGAAGTTTAGAAGTGAGTTAAATTCAAGTTGGAAAGAGGTGAGAGGGAGTATGATTGGTGGAGTGGAGGATAAGTGGGACAGGTTTAGGGAGATTATGGTAGAAAGTGCGAGGAATGTGTATGGGATGAGGAGGGTGGGAGGGAAAAGAAAAATGAAAGGGAAGTGAATGGTGGTGTGAGGAGGTAAAAATTGCATTAAAAGAAAACGAGGAGGCTTTTGTAAAATATCTGGGTATTACAAGATTGGAAGATAGGGAGGCTTACCAGAATACGAAGAGAATAGTCAAGAGGGAAGTTAGAAGGGCGAAAGAAACAGCGGATGATAATTGAGACATGATAATGGAAGACTTTAGAGAAAGAGTAAGATGTTTTGGAAGGAGGTGAATAAGGTAAGAAATAAGGGGAAGGTAATGAGAGGGTGGGGGTAAAGCGAAATAATGCATGTAGAAGGTGAATTTGGGACAAGATGGAGGGAATACTTTAATAGGTTGCTAAATGAGAGTGAGGCGAGGAGTGAAGATGAGGTGGTGGAGGGGAAAAGAGAAGGAATGGTAGAAGTTGAGGGGGGGTGGATTTCGGTAGAAATAGGTAAAGCACTGAGGAAAGTCAAGAGGGAGTAAATCGTCTGGTTTGGATGATAAGTGGAGAGATGACGATGTAAGGGAGATGTGAGCGTGATAAAATGCTTGGCAAGATTGTTTAATTTATGTTGGGCATTGGGTAGGATGCATTAAGATTGGAAAGATACGTGTATGGTCCCTTTATATTAAGGAAAGGGTGATAAATATTAGTGTGGGAGTTATAGGGGGGATTTGTTTACTGAGCGTAGTGGGAAAAGTATATGGTAGAATCTTAGTGGGAAAGGTAGGGATGAGTGATTTGATAGGTGAGAAATAGAGGGGATTTAGGAAAGGTAGTGGGTGTACGGATCAGGTTTTCACTTTAAGAATGATTGAAGAGAAAAATAGATATAAAGGGAAGGATTTGTACAGGTGTTTTATGGAAAAAAAACTTATGATAGGGTGGATAGAAGTAAACTGTGGGAGATTCTGGGCGAGTATGAAATTGAGGAGAAGGCTCTGGAGGGTATTAGGGCATTACACAGAAGTTTTTTTTATGCAAAAATGGGTTGACGTAGGGTTGTTTAATGTCTCCGGGGTTAACTTACTTATTGACAAAGTGGTGAGATTGACGGATAGGGAAGGTAGAGGGGTGAGAATGAGAGAACAGAAAGTATGTGGCGCGACTGCGTTACTGTATGCGGACGATGTTGTCCTTTTGGCAGAGTCACAAGACGATCTGAAGGTCTTGGTAGAGGAATTTGTAAAAGGTTGTGTAGAGTTGGGCTAAAGAGAGAATGCGGGCAAGAGTAAAGTGTTATGGATAAAAAAATGGGGAGGGGTGGGGGAGGAATATAGGTGGGAAAGATGAATTGCAAATTAAAGTAGGGAGGGAGATATTGGGAGTGAGTTAACTTATTTAAATACCTGGGGGTAAATTTTTTTTTGGAAGAGATGGTAGTGTAGACGATGAAGTAGGGCACAGAATAAGAGAAGGGGAAGAAGTGCAAGGGGATTTGAGGAATATTTGGAACAGGAAGGTTGTCCAGAGGTGAAATTGAAAAGGTTCGAGGGTTGCTGTGTACTGGTAGTTATGTATGTTAGCGAGGTTTGGAGGTTGAATGCGAAAAAAAGAAAAAAGGTTGAGGTTTGCGAAATGAAGGGTCTGAGAGCGGTGTGTGATATAAGTAGAAGGGAGAGAGTCAGGAATATTAGAATAAGGGAGATGTGTAGTTGGAGAAGGAGTTTGGTTGGGTAAGCTGAACAGAACATGCTGAGGTGGTGTGAACATGTTTGTAGGATGAATTAGGAGAGATTGGCAAAAAAGGTTTTCGTTTCAGAAATGGTGGGTATGAGAGGTAGGGTGAGACCGAAGGGAAATTGGATGAACGTGGTCAAGGAGTTATTGAGAGTGAAAGATTAAATATAAGAGGAAAAATAGATGATGGTAGAGAGTTCCATAGAACAGAGGTGGCTGGAAAAGAGGCACTACAAAGGGCTAGCCTGAGGTTTCCCACATCCACATAAAATTCATGCGAAAGCAGGGAACCCCTTGTGAAACGAGGACGACACAACAGTGGAGGAATGAGAGAAGCCAATTCCCTCAAACACCTGCCATTGTAGTACCTATATTAAAGATATAGTGCGCCAACGTCACGTCACAGACATAGGGGGCAAGAGAGTTTGAAAGTAGGGGACAGTTTATTAATCTTTTATTTTAGATTTAGACTCAACGCTATCCAGGAAAGAGGAGGAACCGGAGCCCCCCACAGATGTGAGAACAGTACTCCATACAAGGGCGAATAAGACCCTTATATATTTGGAGTAACTGCTCAGAAGAAAAAAATTCTCGCAACCTGAACAGAATTCCCAGCTTCTTAGAGGCCGCTTTTGCAACCATTGTGATATGTGGTTTCCAAGACAGTTTATTGTTTATGTTTAGGCCAAGAATGTTAATGTTATTTACAGGTGAGACGGGAGAGCCATCGAAGAGAATAGGAAAGTTGGGAGGTGTTTTTGAGAGGGAGATGTGAAGAAGTTGAGTTTTTAAAAGAGTTGAATTTCACAAGGTTGCTATGACCCCACCGGGAAATTCCATCCAGATCGGCAAGAATATAATCGGAAAGTTGAAGACGAGAAGCAACTCTAGAAGCAAAAGAGGGAGCAGATTTGAAATGAGTAGAAGAATGTAAAGTTGAGTCATCAACATAAGAGTGAGTTAACTCACATATATATAATATATATATATATATATATATATATATATATATATATATATATATATATATATATATATATATATATATATATATATATATATATATATATATATATATATATATGACTATAAATGAATCCTTGAATTTTAATATGAGGAAAATAAATTTCAAAACATTACTCATAAAACTATATTTATTTATCTACTTTTTTTTTTATTTCTTAATTTTTTGCCACTTCCACCGCCTTCCGAAAGAGGTTTTCCTTTTCTTTTTTCTCCTTTTCTGTCTAATTTTCTTTCTTGCTGCAACGGCAATATATATATATATATATATATATATATATATATATATATATATATATATATATATATATATATTATATATATATATATATATATATATATATATATATATATTGCAAAATCATATTACTAATAAGTAATATTACTAATGAAATAGGCAAATGAAAGAGCACAAATATGAAAAAATATTAAGATTAAAAATTTTCACTTCGAAATTTATGTTATCTGAAAGCGAGATTTCTTTAAATTCGGTTTAGAGTGTCTTATATTGTATATGAAGTAAGTTGTTCCCAACGCTACCGTTAATGGGCGATAAGAAAAGTCAGAAAATGCAGATTAGTTTTGACTTTAGTAAGTGCACACGTTGCTCCATGTTTCGCTTATTGTGAAGACAAAATAACGCAACTGGGTTAGCATTTCACTTTTGAATTCGATTCTAAATTGTTTTTAACATCCTTGTGGTCATTCTGATAATATTTGTGAAGCTCTTCCATCTTTATTTTTCTTATTATTCAATTTTGGAAAGTGATTCACTGTTTTGCTGCCTTTGTTCTACATACTATCGAAGCCTTTTGATATATAAATTACACTATTCACCGAAATGCCGAAGAACAGAGAACCATGAGTTAGAGAGAAGAATGATCACCACTTGAGTGTTTCTTAAGAAAACAATTTAGTTTCTATTGTATAGGTATGTATTCGTGGTTTTTACTTTCATTTCATATTCCTTAATCCTATCACCTGGCGAAGACAATAAATTCGGACTCAAATAGTTTCCCAATCCATAATTTATGTAAGCTATAATCTAATAATTCTATTTTAAATACAATCAAACCTTCCTTCATATTTAAAGATTCAAAATTTGGAGATAGTGTTCTTCTGCATGATCCAAATTCCAAAATTAACATCCTGTATACAATGATTACTATGAAGTAATAAGAGACATAGTCGAACTAGGGAAATACTGTTACTTATTCAATGTTAAAAAAAGGAAATACTTAAGTTCAGTACCCCGTAGAAAGATAGAAAATATTCTCTATGATGAAATTTTTTTTCCTTTTAAAAGTTTCCAATACCTTTATGCTTATCGGTGTTTATAAATATAAATGCGGTGACTATGGGGCTGCCTGCAGAGGAAAAACTATTCGCTGTCTTTCTACGAAAATCGCAGAAAATAATCAAGTTATTTCCTTTAGAACACTGTATTAGTTACATAATCTCCCATATTCAGTTATAAATTCTTATTTCCTCGACAAAAATCGCTGTGTATAGGAAGTTAATTTTGGAATTTTGGAAAGGCAAATGATGGGCATATGTTAAGATTGAGCATAGTGATTAAGTCTAGGGTCAGAGAGTTGGACAAAGAAAGGATGAGACTGTGCAGAAAGGCGTGTTGTACGAGCTCTTCTCAATGGAGTTCAGAGAAGCAGCGTCTGCTGTAATAGCGATAGAGAAAGTGACGCAACAATTCAATGGGGAGAGTGAGAGCGAGAGCGAAACAATTGATAAGAAAAGCCCCAGGCTCCACATTTTCAAGGATTGCTGTAAAGGTTGAACCAAGTCAAATGTGTGACCAAAGTCAGAGTTGACAATTTTTTGCAAATGCTAGAACACTGAAGAAGAACCATAAAGATTACTGCATCTTCTAAGAAATGAGTTGTTGGAGTTGTTGCGCGATTCCATGATGAATTATTAAGTTGCCTGAGTTTCTGGAGTTTGAAGACGGGAGTAATTCCTGAAGGCATCATAGCATAGCATGAGAACACCTTATGTTAAATCAAGATTTGTTAGGGTTAGTTGAAGAGATAGAATATAAAATGTACACGTCTATTTCAGAGAAAATTACCTCAGTTATACCTTCTGCAAAAGCAATCATCACTCTACAGAAAATCAAGGAAGTACGACCGCAAATCAAACCAGCTCAGGGCACCGAAATGCAACAAGCTTTTTCTAGCGATATGCGGTTTCTTTCTTGAGAAAGACTTGAAGACACTGAAGAGGATACAGAGATATGAAAGCGATCAGAGGAACTCAAAGGAAGATATAATTTAACATTATAAGTTTAAAAAAAAGGTCTAGAATATTGGGGTCATCTCCACGGCGATCAGGGATACGAGTAGGGAGCTGCATTATCTGTTCAAGGTCATTTTGGGTGGAGAAATTGGAGGCACATTCACTGGCTGAATCGTGAAAACCAGAAGAAAGCCATTGAAGGTGAAGAACATTGAGATCACTTAAAATTATGATTTAAGAGAAAGGAGAAGAAAGAATGTGCTTTATTTCAGAGTTTTGATAGTCGAAGAATTTTGGACAGTCAATACAGTTAGGAGATAAATAAACAGAACAAATGAATTAGTCATATAATGGCAAGAGAGTAT
>SEYY01023907.1:55000-93365 GCA_009176605.1 Armadillidium nasatum
GAGATGCGGGCACCACCCAAACCTACAACATTACAAACACAAATTCAAAATAAACCAGGCAGCATCTCCCACCTGTACTAGATGCGGAATGGCCCCGGAGACCGTGAAACACTTTCTATTACGCTGTCCTTCCAACTCTCGCCCCAAAATCTTCTGGGGCATCACTTCTTTGAAGGATCTCTGGACGAGACCGACTGCGGCAGGAAGCTTCATTAGCGAAGTGTGGCCGCCTCAACATGGGGTGGTCAGGGGGTGAGAAGGTAAAAAAAAAAAAGTATATATATATATATATATATATATATATATATATATATATATATATATATATATATATATATATATATATATATATATATATATATATATATATAATATATATATATATATATATATATATATATATATTTGGGATGGAGCGATACCAAAATTTTACCGATACCGATACCGATACCAAGTCTTTCAATTTCACCGATACCGATACCGATACCGATACCAATTTTTTACTTATAAGAATATATATATATATATATATATATATATATATATATATATATATATATATATATATATATATATATATATATATATATATATATATATATATATATAGATCCAAGTAAGGCTCTAAAGCCTGTCAGTGGGGCCAGCACTCGTCTCTATCTAGATCTGTCGTAAATAATTCCATCTGCCACCAACTGTTCCATCATAGGCAGCTGATGCGCCTCAGTGAATCCCGAACTGACTCCATTCATCTCTCATTTGTCTCCCTCTCGGTCTTCTTAATCTTGGCCTGCACTCTCACCTCCCTCTAGTCTCTCTCCCCTCCTGCATCCTCCACACGTGTCCCAACCATCTCAGTCTTGCTACATCTATCTTTTGATTAATTGGTTCAACCCCTATACTTTATCTAATTCTTTCGCTTCTTATCCTCTCCTTCCTGGTTCTTCCCACCATCAAACGCAACACCCTCATCTCTGTTGCTTGAATTCTGCTTTCTTCTCTTGTTGTCGCACTCCAAGTCTCCGTTCCATATTACAAAATTGAGGTTAGAGTACTTTCAAAAATTACTTTCTTTACTCCTATATCCATTCTTTTGTCTGCCAAGACTGGGTACAGCGCTCACACCATTCTTCCGTATTTCTCCATCCAGTTGGTGATTTCCAGCATATTACTTCATTCCCTTGTGAATACTTTCTCCTCCCCAAATATTCACATCTCTCTACCACAATCACCTCCTCGCCATACACCTTCAGCACAAGCTCCTCTTCCTCTCCCTCTTCCTCCCTTCTAATTATTAACAGTTCTGTCTTTTCAACATTCACGATCAATCCCACCTCTTTTAGCTTTTCAGCAAAACTTGTTATCTACTCTCTTAACTTTTCTCTATCTTGGCTCTCTCTCTCTCTCTCTCTCTTATATATATATATATAATATATATAATATATATATATATATATATATATATATATATATATATATATATATATATATATATATATATATATATATATATATATATATATATATATATATATATATATATATATATATCTCCTCTGGTGGGTAAAGACCAGAAAACTACTAATTTCCACCAGAGTTGGGTCGATATCAGAACCTAATCGTTAAAATAGAAAAAGAGAGTGTGTTCCAGACTTTACCAGTTGTTGTGTATATAAGATTAGGCATAGCGGTTCAGTCTAGGATCAGACAGTTGAACAGAGAAAGGATAAGACTGTGTAGAATATCGTGTTACACCAACGTGTTCTCAATGGAGGAGAAAAGCAACGGGATAGTTCAGAAGAGCAGTGTCCATTGTACTAGCGATTGTATATAGTGAGTTCCGCAGCAGTTCTACGGGCAGAAAGAGACTGGAGAGAATTAGTTAGAAAGGAAGAGTTCTTAAGACGAAAAGCCAGACTCCACCTTGTCAAGGAGAGCTGTGTGAGTGGAACTGCTCCGGATGTATGAGGCGTTTTCCTTACAGGGGAGAACAACACCCCTATAAAGATAAAGCAACTGGATTGACGTAAAAAAATCACGAATGCGCAACAGAATACTCAACCTATTAGAAGCTTGTTTAGAAAGAGAAGTAATGTGATCTTTCAAGAAAGAGAAACTAGAGATTATTAAGGACAGATGAAGGCTTGAGTTGCGTGTTTTCGAAGATGTTATAGTTTTGTAGAAGATAGTCTCGAGTAGAGATATGGAGGAATTGAGTTTTTGAGGCATTGAAAAAAACAATGTTTTCTCTTCCTCTTCCTCAATTTCTTCCTCAGATATTCCAAGTCAACCTTCTAGTGTCAAATAACTGTTGCTGGGAGGGGCGCCTTTCAAACTGAAAGGAGTAATGATTGGTGAGATCATCAGCATAGGATCGGATAGATGATGAAGTAATTGAGAGAAGATTATTAATGAAAAGTTTAAAAAGTTTTGGGGATTGGACAGAATAAAGAGGAACACCACTATTAGCAGATTTAAAGTATGAACGGTGGCCGTCTACAACAGCAGCTATAGATCGATCAGAAAGAAAATCAAAGAGAAAGGATAAATTCTGAAAGAGGGAAGTTTAGAAATCAAAGATTTGTACCAGTCCCTATCGAAGGCTTTCGAAATATCCAGCGCGATAGCAAAAGATTCACCGAAATGCCGTAGAGTGGAAGACCAAGAGTCAGAGAGAATAGAAAGAGATCACCAGTACAGCGTTTCTTATGGAAGTCATACTAGCGATCAAAGATAAGATTTGAAGAATTGAGATGCTTCCAATTGAGATTTGAAAACTTCAAAAAGAACGCCGCTCCTCGAAGCATCTCTGAGGCTGCTTTGAGTTTATCCTTTTTTTTTTTTTTTTTTTTTTTTTTTTTTTTTACAAAGGTATTTGAAGAGTAAGCGCTTGTAAATTTGGAACATGAGAAGGAAGTAGAGGGAAGAAGTGTAAGCATAGACACTCCAATATGAGTCGAGGTACATTAGAGGCCCTCTGAGAAGGTGAAAAGCGAAAAGGAACGAACCAAAGGGCTAGGAAGTGAAACGAAATGGTCTAGATTCTAAAACAAAATTATCGCGAAACGGCGTTTCAAAATATTACGTAATATTAATAAAAAAAATTACACAATTTAATTAAGCTAAAGTGACGAAAAAAATCTGGTATCGGTATCGGTATCGGCCATTTTAGCCGATACTGATACCGATACCTGAGCGTCCGATACCGATGATCCGATACCAAAAAATGTGCCGATACTGCCGATACCGATACCGATACTTCACTCCATCCTATAATATATATATATATATATATATATATATATATATATATATATATATATATATATATATATATATATATATATATATATATATATATATATATATATATATATATATATATATATATATTAGGTATGATTATAAATATAAAAGAAAGTTAACATATAAATTTCAAAAAAAAAAAAAAAAAAAAAAAAAAAAAAAAAAAAAAAAAAAAAAAAAAAAAAAAAGAGAGAGAGAGAGAGAGAACTTCTTAACATTTGCCTTTTTATAAATCTAAATAGTTATTGGGACCAGTGTTTTTTGCTGTTGAATTTCTTGAGTTCTTTTCTGGACAGTTTACATTCAAAATATACTCATGTCTGTTTTCATATCCAATTTTTACTTGTGACGCTTGTATAACTGCATTTACTGCATGCTTTACAACCTGGCTGTGGCATGGAAACAAAACATTGTTAATTGGCTCATTTAGAAATTGTTTTATTTCGTCAATTGTTAAATCTGTAAAACAGGTGGCTGGGTGACTGTTTTCTTTTCCCGATCAATAAATTTTGAATAATGATCTGCATTAAAGTTTAGTGTTTTAGACAGTTCAAAAACTCTTGCATTGGAATTCTTGCTCTTGCTTGAATAATTTGCTGAACACCTAAACCTCTTATCTCTTTTCTTGTGTCTGCTAACACTGCAAGTAAAACATTCTCAGGATGAGCAAAGTACGGGTTGCTTCTTAGCATACACTCCATAATCAGAGCAAGTTTTTTGTCCACATCTTTAACCCTTTCATGTCCAAAACAACTTCTACTTGAAATAAATAAATAATTACTTGAACACCATTTCTTCATAACATATATTATCAAAATAAATGATTTTTGAAAGAAAATTTTTTTTAGTATAGAAAATAATTAATGTTTAAAATTAAATAAAGGCTATGGAAATAATTTGCCAAAAGTTCTCATCAAATGAAAAAACGATACCCCTTTGCCTTTGAACTTAACTTACACTTACTTTCCATTGAGTTTCCAATTATTTAATATGTAGAAATACAAAACCCACCTTTATTTTACTTTAATATAGGGATTAGTTTTCATGTGGATTTGAATTCATCCTGGGTACGAAAGGGTTAAGTAGGCACATCAGGTACCAAAAATTATGTGCACCATTAGTTTCCTTTAATGTGACTTTATCCAAAACAACCCTGGTATTTAAACTTTAATTATTATATTTATTAAATTAAGAAGAGCTTTGCTGGGATGTTTTGTGGAAATGTAACTGTAAGGTCCTATTTGCTTTTGTTATCCATTTGGCATGATGAAAGGTGTCTGGAGATTTCTTGGCTAATGATAGTGATATATTCCTGTTACATATATTGCTGTTTACAAGTTCAAAAATTTTATAATGAATAACCAGTATGTAAGAAGACCAAATCTACACAGCACAAACTCACGTACACTAAGTAAACAAAGTACACTAAACCAAAGAGCTACATCGTACAAAGGCATTGAACAATGAATGAACTTCCAAAAAACATACAAGAATCAGAAACACTTCCCACATTACATAAACATGTCAAAGATCACTTGCTTTCAAAATACTAAAGAAGGTACCCATTAGCCAGAATCAACACACTTATTCCCAACTTTGCCAAAACTGCTGTACTTATTATTTAGTATTACTATTAGATATGATAATTTTAGTTTTTTTTGTTAGTACTACTATTTTTATAAATAAAACCGCATCTTTATTTCTTTTCATTATTATTATATTGTCATTTTTATTTCAATTATTAGTTATTATTATGTTAGTTATTATTACGATTAATTATTATTAAATGTAATTATTATGATTGTAATAATAATAATAGTATTAATAATTATTATTATTACTTATTATTACTCTTCTTATTCCTATTATTTATCTTCATTGTTGTAATAACTATCGGTTTCCAGATATTTTGATTTTATTATTGTTAGTCAGTACTTTTTATTCTTATTTTCATTATTATCTTTAAGGAAGTAGTTTAGGTTATTATTACTTTAAAAAAAAAAAAAAAAATAAAAAAAAAATCAAGTATTCAATGTTTGTTTCTTAGTTATATTAATGACTGATACTAATTTTGAATTAACTTATTGAGCTCAAAGGACGAATTCTGTTCCCAAGAAGCCCATTTTAGTTTTGTATTAATACATATAAAATATACTATTTTTGTATGTACAATTTTGTAAGTGAAAAATTAATGAAAGATTAAATATTATCATTATTATTATTATTTATTATTATTATTATTATTATTATGTGATGCACCGAAGAGTAATTTTTGGAAAGAGGCTGAAGCATAAAAATCAAAAAAATCAAAAATATATATATATATATATATATATATATATATATATATATATATATAATATATATATATATATATATATATATATATATATATATATATATATATATATATATATATATATATATATATAATGTGTGTGTGTGTGTGTGTGAATTCTATATCTAAAAATATAATGAAGGAGATCAGCAATCACTCAAATTATGTTTGCTAATTAATTACCTTACTAAATTATTATATCTTCTCTAGAATGTCTTTTGTGTACTACTGGGAGTATTTTATTTGAAAAGAAAATTCAAAGAAACAAAGACAATGATTAAACCTAAAACCTACTTTTCTTAACAGTTGGTTAATGTTTCAATATTCAATATAAAAGTACTTTCAAATTTATAATTTAAAAAGAAAAATTTGTTTTGTCTATTTTCCAATTTTAGTTACAGAAAGAAAATAAGTGATTCTTATTTCACTGTAGCAAGAAATGTGGTTTCTAGTAGACCAGCTTGATTCATGTTAACACTTGGGTAATTATAAAACAAACATTTTTTTTTGGTTTATGACCATAGTTTAGCTCTTTATTTCAAATAATACCAACCGATCCATCTAAATATTAAAACCATCCATCCTAGTCTCATAAATGAAACTGCCTGGGAAAACTATTAATAAGTTTATCATGTCATTACTAGAAAATTTAGCAGATTTCAGAAAAGGAAAAATGAACATCAAAATTAGATCCGAATAGCCTGATAATAAAGTGATCGAGCAACAACCTTGATGCACTCCACATAATGACAAACAAAAATTCTGGTGCTCATAGTCTCATCCTTAGAGACAAACAAAAAATAATTCTCATTTCAAAAAATACATATTTATATACTTATATCTCTTCTAGTGTTTCAATATTACTACAACTATAAAAACTTGTTCAATAATAATAATAATAATAATAATAATAATAATAATAATAAATACTTACTTTTGATGTCATTGTAGCAGAAAAGAGAAAACATTTCTTGTTCCTAGGAAGATGACCCATAATTGTATTAACTTCTTCTTCAAAATCCATTTCCAGAATACGATCGGCTTCATCCATAACCTGAAAGTGAAAATTAATATAACAATATCATCATTATAAAAACATTACAAAGGACTTTTAATTGTTTCGGTTATATACTGTATCATACTGTACATATGAATAAGCAGCTTAGTTAAGTATTTGAAATACATGGTATAAGATCTCTTTGCCTTTAAAACAGAGGTCAGTTTACAACATATTATTAATTAAGAAAAAAATGACTCCTATGCATTCAAACTTTTGCTAAGCAATCTAATAAAATCTTACACATTATTCTTAAAATTATATACTGAAAGGTTTAGTTTTAACAATAGCAACTAACGTTGCTCGACTGATAAGAGTGACACTGAAAAAATAGCCCTTGGGATCATATCACGACCTAAATTTGAATTTTAAAAAAAGTGAGAGAGATATATAAAATAGATTCAGACGCAAGTTTCTTTTTGCTGAACTTGGCAATGAACTCTGCTGAATTTGGTATATATCATTTAGCTAAAATATTTTTAAAAAATTTCATTCAATTGGGAGTTCCATTTTATGAATATTTTACCTCTTTGTTTCAACAAACTACAACTTTGGTATCCTCCCATTCAACTGCAAATTTTAGTCTTTTCAGATTTTCCTGCAGATAAGATGTCCTCATAGCATAAAGAAGCATTTTTACAAAAGTCATCGGTTTATTTAACTTAATGGTGGAATTTTTCTATTCATTATGTGCAATATTTTATTTTAAGTGAAGATGAATCCTATTAAAGTATGCTCATTCTTTTAGTAGATTATAATATATATATATATATATATATATATATATATATATATATATATAATATATATATATATATATATTATATATATATATATTAGAAAATTCTACATTAAGGTCTATAAACTTACTAAGTATTTTAATGATCGAAAATTGAAATCTTTTGTCTTTTTTAAATGATCTAAAATTCTTCCTGGTGTTCCAACAACAATGTGAGGCTTTTTTCTTAATTCTTCAGCTTGTTTTTTCATGTCCATTCCACCCACTATTACAGTGCATGTTACCTGGCATGCTCTACCTGTATTTGATTATATATATATATATATATATATATATATTATATATATATATATATATATATATATATATATATATATATATATATATATATTATAATATATAATATATAAATATTTAAAAAATATTAAAGAATAAAAATATAATTTTTATGGATAATAAAAAAAAAAAAAATTTTAAAAAAAAAAAAAAAAAAAAAAAAAAAAAAAATTTAATTTTAAATTTTTTTAAATTAAAAATTTCAATTCTTTTGTAACTAAAATATTGATTTACTTTTGTTTGCTGTAGTGCTATCCATCAAAGCAATGTTTTTGGAATTACTGATGCCTTCAAAGGTCAGAAAACTTATTTATCTCCTATTTCATCAAGGAAGTCTTGTCAGGAACTTATTCTTCCACTTTTTCTGGTACTTTGCTGAAAATAACAACTATAGCATTGCTTCTTCCTATTATTTTGTTTCAAATTCTCCATAGTGGAACATTAACTCTTTTCTTAACCCTATGTCAATAATTCCACTTCAGATCATTCCAATAGCATTACTCGTTTTCAATCTCCTTCTAATTCATTTATGACTAACATCATGATTTCTTCTAAGAATGGTATTAGTACGTATTCCGAGTTTAAAATTAAGGAGTATAATCCTGTTTTACCCCTCTTGTGGTACTTAAACTTGTCTTTCTGAGCTTGCATCCTACTTTGATAAATTATTTTGTCCCAGTTCGACCTATCGTACTTACTGAAAGTATAAATTATTATGTCTTTGCTTATAAAAGGACCTCACACTAACGACCGTCCTATTGCTCTTTACAATTTTTTTTTATACCATATGATTTATCTAAATACTTCAATTATTACCTCATATCTCTGATCGCCAGTATGGATTCTATAAATAACATGCCAAAAGGTTATATTTTCCTTCTCTTTTATCCTTGGTTCACACCTCTTTGGTATTTCAGTGAAATCATTATCTGTGGCACTGAATATGCCAAAAACTTTCAACAAAGCCCGACACAATTTTGATTAACAAACTTACCTCTGTTGGCACCTTTCCACTACAATTTCCATTCAAATAGTTCTATAGCATCTGTTGTGATAACCCCCATTCTCCCTTTAAATTTATTAAGAGTAATAATTTTTAATGTTTTGTTCTACCCTTTACTCTGTTTCTACTTTTCAATAATGACCTATTTGTCATTTTATCACATAACCATTCTTACACTGATGACTTGTTATTACTCTTCATTTTTCAAAAATAAGTAATGACTTAATTTATCGTTTCATCTATCCACTATTGCACTGATGACTCTATCTTACATTACGCTTAATTTTAAAATGTAGTACATGCAAGACACTAGAATGGTGGTTTTGAAACTACTGACCAGTAATCTTTTTCATAAATTCAATTGGGGCAAAAAAATTGCTTATTTTAAAAGTCCTTAAAATCTCAACATCTATATACTCAACAAAACCTTCAGCACAGCAATACTATCTTCAAACATATATAATTAAAGTTCATGATGAATTCTAAATGTACAATGTATTTTACGACTTGACTGATATCAAATCTGGTACCAGAGTTTATTTTGAATGACTTGCACTTTATGGTGGGTATTCTTAACAACTCTCAGGGTATTGGCAACTTTGTTCTGAATGTTAGCATACTTGATATATTTGTTTATAATTTAGATAAAATAACTGCATGTTACATGTTTAATTATGGAGTCAGGTTAATTATTTGCACAAAGTAAATCTAAGTTATAATATTATTTTTGATTGTGACTGTCTTGATAAGTCCATGCGGCTTCTAGATATCTCTTTTTTTTCCTTTTAATCTTATCTTCTGTTCTTAAGACTCTTGGAGTCTCCTTTTAACATGGTTACCGCCTGTTCCATCATATCACATCTTCAGTTGTATTCACATAGAAGCAGCTTGTATGGAGTAGAGGAAGCATCACACATATCGGGGTTTCAAATTAACACAGCTCTTCTTGACAATGTGGAGTTCAAAAGTATTTCATCTCATTGACTCTCCCACTCTCACTGATTTTTCCATCTCATTTAAGCTGCCGAATTGCTGATCCACTATCTTAATACACTTAGTAACACAATAATAACTGCTCTTCCAAACTTTATAAACATATTGTATACCTTCTCCTCTTGGGAAGACTTGCATAATTAGTCTTGAAATAAATCCTCACTCTTTCTTTGTTGAATTTTCTTACCAAACTTGAAACAATATATGCTTACTCATTCATGTAATCACAAATAAAATCTGAAAAGCTAGATCATTGCAATTTAAATTTTGATTATTATAATAATGATCTAAATTTCCATTACTCCGATGAGTTTTCTGTACACCTGACCTTTTTTAACAGCAGTAATATTATAAAGGTAACAGTACATTTTAAGGGATATTAAATCTTAAGAAAAAATAAATTGTGAAACAAATTGCAACAGTTGACTTAAAAAATAATAAACTAAGTATGTATTTAAGGAAGTAGAGTTTATGAAAAATTATTGGCATAAAAGGGAAATTAATAGTGGGATTTAAGGATGGAAAGTAAAGGATATTTAGAAAATAAGAAAATGGCTAAAAAAAGAAAAAAAAAAGTGACTTTTGAAACAGAACTAAAACTCAATCATATCAGGGAGAATATGGTAACCAAAGAATGAAAATAAAAAAAAGATTATAAATATACATGCACATGCACAGGTGTACACACACACACACAAAAAAAAATAAATAAATAAATTGATTTTGCCATGAACACTAAAAATTAAAAGGGGGAAAAAAAAATGACATGAAAAAAAATTAATCTAGTGAATATGCTCATGGTGGAGACAGAAATTTAAGTAAGGAGAAATTGAATATCACATAAAAATCAATTTACAAAAGAGAAGTTCTCACATTAAATAAGAAACCAACATTATGAATAAGGTCTCGAGAAAACAAAATAAATTTTTTCTTTTAATTTATAGATTTTAAACAATGACTAAATTAATTTCAAAATGGTGATTTTTAAGGAATGAAAGAAGATCAACTCACCTAACCCTTCAAATTGTTCTTTAATTTGATAGGCTAATTCCCTTGTTGGTGTTAATACCAAAGCAAAAAGTCTTTGTGGGTTGGCTAGCAAATTTTGTAAAATTGGAATGGCAAATGCTCCAGTTTTTCCAGAACCAGTTTCGGCAAGACCAATAACATCATGTCCTAAATATATATTATATATATATATATATATATATATATATATATATATATATATATATATATATATATATATATATATATATATATATATATATATATATATATATATATACATATATATATATATCAAATTTATAATACAAGATCAGAGGGCCAGGTAATAATACACTTCTCCAATCAAGTTACAATAACAATTTGAAGTAAATGAAGAATCACATCATATAAAGTTTATTAAAAATATAATAGAGTGTAAGTAACGCACCTTTTAACAAGAACTATCAGTAAGCAAATATGTGTTTAGCTTTTGTGTTAGTTTTCAAAATCAGAAAAAGAATGCCAATAAGTAATAAAGGCAAAAACATTTCAATTTAAAAATGAAAATGAAATAAAATTAAATAAAATAAAATAGAGTGAATAAAATATTACAACTACTGTTATTTATTGTGGGGAACATCATAGTTTACACAAAAATATCTATTTACTACAGATAAAAATTTAGGTAATTGAAATATTCTTATAAAAATGTTATTTTTAATAAGAATGATAATTTAAATTTATTAGGACAAAACTTTGCTAAAGATTCATTCAATTTTGCCTCTGATTTTTAAATTTAATCCCTTCATAAAGGGTAATTTGAAAAATCGTAATTAAGTTCAAGGTATGTCTATAATTAGGGAAAGCTTTTTTTTTTCAAAATATGTTACCATTATTATTCTAGAGAACAGGATCTTCAGGATAATGTTTTAGGATATTCAACTCTTTAAAGAGATTAATATATAAACAAAATTATTTTAAAATCTTTTTGATAAAAACTTTTTCAAAGAACAAAATAAAAAGAATACTTTTAATAAAATTTTAAAGGACTGAATGTTGTCACTGTTTAAGGCAGTGGTGGCCAACCTTTTGTTACAACATGGACGAAATTTTTTATTGAAGGAGTTGCATGGAGGTGAAAATATGCTAACAAAAGTTGTAAGGAAAAACATGAATTCCTGATATACTCGTACAACATAAAACATAAGATGAGTATTAAGTAAAAATAAATTAATTCAAATCTTAATGTAACCTTTTGGTTCAAATGTTCAAACCTTTCTAAAAATTAGGGAAGCACAACTAATGCAATAATAATTAATATATAAGGTTGATTTTGATTAATTCTTAAGAAAGAGGATATTTATTTACTTTTATTGAAAATACTCGGCTGTTTATTATACATATTTCCAAAAAATTTCCATCAAATAAATTTTATTTCTTGTTACTACCAAGAGGGATTGACAGGTCATGATTAAGTTGTTAGTTTTGCTTCAGTAGCAAAAATAATTCAAATGATCCACAGCAATACTCTACTATACAACATTAATAAAGAAAAGGCATAGTGGTAGGAAGAGACAAGAAAGTTTATGTCAGAGCACCATTTTCCTTGTCAATTCTCATTTATGAAAGCGAATTTCAAATGAAAGAAAGCAACAAAAATAGCTTACAAAACAAAATACAAAATAATGCAAACAAAAGATCTGAATTAAAAAACAAAAATTACATAAAATTTACAATCATATTTGACTTTTTATATCATAAGAAAATTAAAGAAACTAAATACCTTGCAAAGCCCCAGGAATACTTTCAACTTGAATAGCAGTTGGAGACTTCCAACCAACTCTTTCACAGGCATCACAAAGAACATCAATTACACCCTTTACAAAGAATATATATATATATATATATATATATATATATATATATATATATATATATATATATATATATATATATATATATATATATATATATATATATATATATATATATATATATATATATATATATGGTTCACTAATTCTTGTATCATTTTAAAGAAATTTTTCTAGATTTTCTTGCCACTGAAATTAACATGTTCACTGCCATGTCACCCATATATGGGTGACGCCATATTAATTTTTTGGGAACATGTTACCCATATGTGGGTGAAGTTAATAATGTTACTAGAATCGCCGTCACCTTCATTTTGGTGATTTTATAGGTATTTTCTATTATAATTAATTTGTTTGGTCTCTGCTAAACAAATCTGCATATTAACTCTAAGCTCGCAGGCTTGTTTTCTGATAATTTTTTAATGATAATGAAAATTTACATAAAATGGAGAATGAAATGAGTTCTATGATGTTTTATTTCAATAAGAAAAGTATTTGCAAATAATATTAAACTTCTAAATGAATATAAAGGCAAATAATAAAATAATTATAAAAATAATAAAATTTGAGAATTCAAAAAAATTTGCAATTCATATAAAAGTGAAAAATAAGAACATTACTATAACTATTATTCAAGCATGATTATAAAATAAAAAAAGAAATTATAAAAATAATAATTAATAAAATTCATAATTTATGGCAAATGTCAAAGCATTACAAACACACATGGTTTATCAACACAATTTTGACAGTATGTGGCAATTTTGTGAACTTTTTCCTTGCTCTTTCTCTTTCCTTTTCTTTAACATTGCTTTCATAGCAAGGTTTACTAACTCTTCTTATCTTAATTATTGTTTTTGTCCATCATAGTTCCTAAATTAGCAATATAAGAGAGAGAAATTTTTTTACCCACGACAGGATTCGAACCCACTGACAACAGCGTCG
This sequence comes from Armadillidium nasatum, assembly GCA_009176605.1. NCBI lineage: Eukaryota > Metazoa > Arthropoda > Malacostraca > Isopoda > Armadillidiidae > Armadillidium > Armadillidium nasatum. The sequence continues at coordinate 68,582 of SEYY01023907.1, forward strand.
CCATTAGACAATGTACAGAAGGCTCTACCACCAAGTTTTTAAGAGTCTTATATTACTTTTAGTCACAACAGTTGATGTGCCCATGTTGACGTTGCTTGACTATGGTTGGCTGCTCCAGCAACCCAGGGGTACCAAGCAGAATGCCATAGTAGCCCCAGTAGATGTTCCAAGAACCCTCCTATATATTTAGATAAGTACTGAGTTGCTACAGTGATTTGAAGTAGAAGAGCTTGAAAACCATTCTACTATGCCTTCTTTTTTTAAGAAGGCGGCGTAGCTTGGTGGTAAAGCCTTCTGTAGCATTGTCTAACGGCGACGCTGTTGTCAGTGGGTTCGAATCCTGGCATGCGGAAAAATATTTCTCTCTATATATATATATATATATATATATATATATATATATATATATATATATATATAATATATATATATATATATATTATATATATTATATATATATATATATATATATATATATATATATTATATATATATATATATATATATAATATATATATATATATATATATATATATATATATATATATATATATATATATATGAATCTTTTGCTGTTGCGATACTAACATATCGAAAGCTTTCGATAGAGTCTGGCACAAAGCTTTGATTTCCAAACTTCCCTCTTTCGGAATCTATCCTTCTCTCTGTGACCTTCTCTCTGATTTCCTTTCCGGTCGTTCTATAGCCGCTGTTGTAGACGGCCACCGTTCTTCCTTTAAATCTATTAACAGTGGTGTTCCTCAAGGATCTGTCCTATCCCCAACACTTTTTCTACTATTCATTAATGATCTTCTCTCTGTTACTTCATCTCCTATCCACTCCTATGCTGATGACTCCACCCTTCATTACTCTTTTCAATTTGAAAGGCGCCCCTCTCAACAACAGTTACTAGACGCAAGGAGGGTTGCCTTGGAGCAGCTGACCTCTGATCTATCTCGTATTTCTAATTGGGGCAGAGAGAACATGGTTGTTTTCAATGCCTCAAAAACTCAATTCCTCCATCTCTCCACTCTCACATCTTCCACACAACTATGATATCTTCTTCGAAAACACTCAACTCAGACCTTCATCTGTTCTTAATATTCTCGGTGTTTCCTTTTCTCGTGATCTTTCTTGGAAAGATCACATTACCTCTCTTTCTAAACAAGCTTCTAAGAGGTTGGGTGTTCTGAGGCGCCTTCAGTATTTCTTTACTCCACCCCAGTTGCTTGCTCTGTATAGGGGTGTTGTTCGCCCCTGTATGGAGTATGCTTCCATATCTGGGGTGGTTCCACACATACAGCTCTCCTAGAGAAGGTGGAGTCTAGGGCATTTCGTCTCATCAACTCTCCTGCTCTTACTAACTCTCTTCAATCTCTTTCTGCCCGTCGAATTGTTGCGTCACTCTCTCTATACTATCGCTATTACAATGGACACTGCTCTTCTGAACTCTCTCGTCGCATACCTCCTCCTCTGAGAAGGGCTCGTGCGACTCGACTTTCCACACAGTCTCATCCTTTCTCTGTCCAACTCTCTGACCCAGGCTTAACCGCTATGCTCTGTCCTACATGTACTCTACTGGTAAAGTCTGGAACACACTCCCTTCTTCTATTTTTCCAACTTCCTATGACTTACACACCTTCAAACGTCGTGTATCGGGACATGTCGGCCTTTAGTTTGACCAGGCTTCCGTCTTTTCCCCCAACTCTGGTGGAATTTTGGTAGGCCTCTGGCCTTTGCCCACCAGAGGTGATATAAAAAAAAAAATATATATATATATATATATATATATATATATATATATATATATATATATATATATATATATATATATATATATATATATATATATATATATATATATATATATATATATTTCTTATGCAAACAAAGTTCTGCTGTTCTCAAATCTTTAAAAAAAAATTCTTTTTTTGGGGGGGAGGAGGGCAATTTCTGAAAATTCACACAAACTAGGCAGAGTTTGATACAAAAAAAAGTAGCTAATTTATGGATAAGCAATTCAAGTTCATCATACCTATAAATTAAAATTTAATAAATAAAATCAACTACAAATTTTAATAAATTTTCCCAACTTCTCCTTTTTAATAGTAGATTGAAGATACAAATTATTACTTAAAATTAACTAAAGACATATTACTCTTTTCCCTTCCTATATTTTAAACTAGAAAAAATGTTTTCTTCCTAAATCTGATACAGTGATAAAAAGAAAAAAACAATTATTCTTACAAGATCTTTGAAACTTTTTGATGCTTTTGTTTCATTGATAGTTTCTTGCTGCTGTTCTTGGCCATCAACAGACATTTTCAAATTCAAGTAATTTACATAAAATCTCACTAGAATGTGATGATATTTTAATTGAGTATATCAAAGTTAATCTGAAAAAAATACAGAAGCACAGGTTATTAATTATAGAATGAAACTTATGGTTTAGGCCTAACTGTTTAAAAAAGTTAAAAATATAAAGATTTTAATTTAATTTACTATAAAATGATAAACTACTATTAAATTTACAACCTTGACATAAAGCACACAAACAGTGGTCAATATATATATATATATATATATATATATATATATATATATATATATATATATATATATATATATATATATATATATATATATATATATATATATATATATATATATATGGTATATATATATATATCGGTATCGGTATGGTAAGTATAGTATTAGTCTCTATGAACTGACAGGGGCCCCAGCCCCGACAAACCCTGGCCCTGGCCCTGGGCCCAGTTAAAAATCAGGGAGAACTGGAGTTTGCCTGCCAGGCCTAAAATGTCATATTATACTTAAGGGGATAGTCCAATTTTCAAATTTTTTTTTAATTTTCAACCAATTTTCTTGAAATTTTCAGTGTAAATTGGTTTTTTTCCCACTGTAAAAAGTACATTTCTAGCGTTTTTCTGAGTCTATAATTTTAAAAACTATTTTAAGAAATCTGACCTTTTTTCAAATGAATGGGCGGGGCCAAACCACTTTTTGGAATAACCTGAAATTTAGATTATTTTTTCAGAATTTTACGGGGTACAAAACTTCTAACAGACTTTTGTTCCCAGAGTTATAGAAAAAATGTTATAAGGCGAAAACTGACAACTATTGAAAAAAAAATACCTATTTGGACAAAAAAAAATTTAAAAATTAAAATGAAAAATAAAATTAAAAATTAAAATAAAAAATAAAAATTACAACTAACATTTCTTATTTTGTTGGGTGTATAGAGGAGGGATGGGGCTACAAATTCCTCTCTATAATTAAATTCAATGAGATTCGTTGGTTTTGAGTTATAGCCTTCAAAAAGGTCCATTTTTGACAATTTCAAAAATTGCCAAAGTTTGAGAGGCTATATCTCGCTTCAAACAAATAGCATTTAGTAGTGCACTAAATAAAAGTTGTTGTCCCTCCTCTAAACATATCTACAAATAAAAAAAATTAGTAAGTAGTATTTTTTTTAAATAATTTTTTTCTCCAGAAGGGTACAATTTTTGCAAAAATTTTTTATAAGTACTTACGACATTTTTTACAGAACATGATATCAAAAATCTGTTCCACCAATGCAAGAAATTGGGACTAAGATTATTCAGTTAAATTTTCAGTTCATGTGGACCAGTGGTTTGACCCAGATATTCATTTTTTTCAACTTTGGGTCCAAATAACTTTCAAACCATTATAGACTCAGAAAAATGCTTGAAAACAACTCAATTTCAGGAAAAAAAGCATATACTCTGAAAGTTTCAGATCAGTCAAATAATAATAAAAATTTTCAAACAATATATATGAAAATTAAGATTTTTTTTCTTTTTTTTTCAATATTTTCATTTTCTTTTGACCACCCCATTTCTGCTAGTGAATGCTCATCTTTGTGTTTTGATTTTAGATACCCCATAAAGATTTGGCTGAAAATTTTTTACTTGTGTCACCCAGAGGTCCTCTTCAAATTTTCTGACTGCAGATGTTACATTTTGCTATTTCAAGCCTATCCTGGAAACATTGCAAAGTACTGAAATACTGCAAAAGCTGATCTTTTAGCCATATTGACTGAAAGTATAAACAAAATAATAGTTTTGAAATAATGTAACTAAATGATATAAGTTTGATACATAGCAATAAAATAACAATGATATGTATAAATACAGATTAAATTGAAAATTTTATATCTTACATTTTTCAAACTTTACCTTATGGTCTTACCTAGGTAAACCTGTTGCAACTCTATTATGAATCAGAGAAAATTTTTTTTTTACATTTTTGTACTTTTTTAAAATTTTATTAAACAAAATATGTAATTCTCTGAAACTATTTCAGAGAAAATGCATATAATTATTAATTTAAGTGAATGTTCCTTACAATTAAATTTATATCATTTTCTTAACCTAAAATTTCATTGCTTTTGACCTCTTTACAAATTTTAAGCAACCCCAGCACCGGCAAAATTCCAGCCCCAGTCAGTCTCAATTAGTATCAGTATATTTTTAGGTATTGTATCAGTATCAAACTTTCAGGTATTGGTATCAGCAAAAAATGACATACTGATACCCAGATTTTTTAACTGTGAAGAACAAAAATTTTATATATATATATATATATATATATATATATATATATATATATATATATATATATATATATATATATATATATATATATATATATATATATATATATATATATATATATATATATATATATAAAGGTTTTCACCCTGTCAGTGGGACTAATATATTTTGAAATCTACTCTTAAAAGTCCCTCTCTAAAATGCTCTAAAAGATCATGTTTTTTGGCTCATTGGTTTCAGTACCAGTCCTTGAGTTTTATTTAAACTCTCAGGGAGGGTTTTCACCCTTTCAGTAAAACTAACACCTTCTCCATTTAACCTCTAAACAATTCTCAAAGAGCTCTCCAGAAGATCATGATTCTTAGAGCTGTGGTTTCCCATGCTGGTCCTGGAGTTGTTACAAGCAATAAGGAATAATTAATAGGGCCAGGTTGTTAGTTCCTTGTTGCCCATATATATATATATATATATATATATATATATATATATATATATATATATATATATATATATATATATATATATATATATATATATATATATATATATATATATATATATATATATAGGGACTGACCAGGTCCGGGATCATCCAAATTTGGCTGTTGCCGGGGTTCTGGTCGGGGTTACCTAAAAATTGGAAAGAGGTCAAAAGTACATAAATTTTAGGTTAAGAAAATTAGATATAAATTTAATTGAGGTTTATTTAATTATAAGGAAGGAGTAAAATAGCCAACATTCACTTAAATTAATGATTATAAGAATTTTCTCCGAAAATATTTCAAAAAACTACAGATTTGTATAAGTTTAAAAAAGTACAAAATTTTTTTTAAAAAAAATTTGTGATTCATAATAGTGATTCAACAAGTTTACCTAGGTAAGACCCGAAGTTAAAGTTAATTTAAAGTTTGAAAAAATGTAAGATATAAAATTATCAATATAACCTGTATTTATACATATTCTTATTTTATTCCTATGTACCAAACTTGTATCATTTAGCTACATTATTTCAAAATTATTATTTTGTTTATACTTTCAGTCGATATGACTAAAAGATTCAGCTTTAGCAGTATGGAAGTATTTACAATATTTCAGGATAAGCTCAAAATAGCTAAAGGTAACATCTGCAGTCAGAAAACTAGAAGAGGACCTCTGGGTGCCACAAGTCAAAAATTTTCAGCCAAATCTTTATAGGATATTTGAAAGTCTTGGTATTGGTATCGGTAAAAACTTTGGTATTGCTCCATCCTAATATATATATATATATATATATATATATATATATATATATATATAATATATATATATATATATATATATATATATATATATATATATATATATATATATCATCTGGTATGGACTGGCCCCAGCCCTAGCTAAAAATCAGGGAAAACTGGGGTTTGCCTGTCAGGGTTAAAATGCCAAATTATATTTATTAATAGTGGATTAAATCAAACAAAATATAAGAAAATTTAGATTTTTTTTTTTTTTTTTTCAATATTATCTTTTTTTTTTAACCCCTCCTCTTCGACTAGTGAATGTTCATCTTTGTGTTTTGATTTTAGATGCCCTCATAAAGATTTGGTTGAAAAATGTTTACTTTGGGCACCAGAAGGTCCTCTTCTAATTTCCTGACTGCAGATGTTACATTTAGCTATTTCAAGCCTATCCTGAAACATTGCAAGGTACTCCAATATTGATGAAGCTGATCTTTTAGCATAGTGACTGAAAGTATAAAGAAAATAATAATTTTGAAATAATGTAGCTAAATGATACAAACTTGATAACAGCATTAACATAGCAATAATATGTATAAATACAGGTTATGTTGATAATTTTATATTTTATATTTTTTCAAACTTTACCTTAGGGTCTTACCTAGGTAAACCTGTTGAATCACTGATGGATCAGGAAAAAAAAAATTCAATTTTTTGTACTTTTTTAAACTTTTATTAAACAAAATCTGTAATTTTCTATAATTTTTTCTGAGAAAATGCATATAATCTTTAAGTGAATGTTGCCTATTCTACTACTTTGTTATAATTAAATAAACCTCAATTAAATTTATATCTAATTTTCTTAACCTAAAATTTTTGTGCTTTTGACCTCTTTACAAATTTTATGCAACCCCTACAAGAGCCCTGGTTGGTCCCTATATATATATATATATATATATATATATATATATATATATATATATATATATATATATATATATATATATATATATATATATATATATATATATATATATATATATATATATATAGGGACTGACTGGGGCTGGAATTTTGCTGGGGCCAGGATATCCAAAATTTGGCTGCGGTTGCATAAAATTTGTAAAGAGGTCAAAAGCACTGAAATTTTAGGTAAGAAAATTAGATATAAATTTAATTGAGATTTATTTAATTATAAGGAAGGAGTAGAATAGCCAACATTAACTTAAATTAATGATTATATGCTTTTTCACAGAAAAAAATTCAGAAAATTACCGATTTTGTATAACAAAAATTTAAAAAAAGTACAAAAATTTTTGATTTTTTTTTTTTTTTTTTTTTTTTTTTTTTTTTTTTTTTTTTTTACCTAGGGAAAAGACCCTAAAGTAAAGTTTGAAAAAATGTAAGATATAAAATTATCAATATAACTTGTATTTATAAATATCATTGATATTTTATTGCTGTGAATGAAATTTGTATCATTTGGATACATTTCAAAATTATTTTGTTTATAGTTTCATTGAATATGGCTAAAAGATCAGCTTCAGCAATATGCGAGTATTTTACAATGTTTCAGAATAGGTTCAAAGTAACAAAATGTAAAATCTTTAGTCAGGAAATTAGAAGAGGATCTCCGGGTACCGCAAGTAAACATTCTTCAACCAAATCATTATGGGGGCATCTAAAATCAAAACACAAAGATGAACATTCACTAGCAGTAAAGGAACGGTCAAAAGAAACATATAAGAAAAAGAAAATATTGAAAAAACAAGAAAAAATCTTAATTTTCTTATAGTTTGTATAAAAAATATTTTTTATTCGACTGAGCTGAAATTTTCTGGGTATATGCAATATTTCCTGAAGTTCTAAGTTGATTTTGAGCTTTGTTCCGAATCTATAACAGTTTGAAAGCTATTTGGACCCAAAGTTGAAAAAAAATGAATAGAGGGGTCAAACCACTGGTCCACGTGAGATGAAATTTTAACAGAATAATATTAGCCCCAATTTCTTGCATTAGTGGGAACAGATTTTTCATATCATGACTAGAAAAAAAAAGTTATAAGCACTTGAAAAAAAAATTGCAAAAATGTATACTTCCGGAGTAAAAAAATTTTTTAAAAAAAATTGCTATGGTACCTACTAATTTTGGTGATTGTAGGGCTCACAGTAGTGTTTTTTTTTTTTGCACAAGACCAGGTTGCTGAAACTAACATCTATACATTGCGAGTTTGACTGCAACTATGCATAGTTATTTTTCTGATTCAGAAGTTTGCAACATGAGCATACATATGGGAATTAAAAAAATAAATTACAGCTATTTTGGAGGAAAAAAAATAATGCAAGTTATATATATATATATATATATATATATATATATATATATATATATATATATATATATATATATATATATATATATATATATATATATATATATATATATAGAATTTCTGTTTTCGATATTTTTTTAAATTGATATTTTGAAATTTTGATTTTAATCGGTATCTCATTACAACGTTCTTGTATAGGTTAGGACTGTATTTTATGGCAACTTTGGTAGTTCAGGTTATGATAAGTCGAACTAGGTGCGCTAGAAAATAAATAATAATAATTATAAAAATAATTAGAATAATATTTGAATAGGCATTTCGATGTTTTGATACATAAATATTTTTGAATATCGATATTTTCAAAATATCGAAACAGAAACATTCTATACCTTTATACCATATATATATATATATATATATATATATATATATATATATATATATATATATATATATATATATATATATATATGGTAAAGGTATAGATTGTTTCTGACTTTCGATTGTCCGAAAATATTGATAATCAAAAATATCGGAGGCCTAACGTAAATAAGAAAGAACTTTGCTGAGAAGTAGAGGTCTACGGCCCTATTACACTACACATATACACAATTATTATTACTTACTTTTCTAGCAGAACCTAATTCGACTTATCATAACCTGAACTACCGAAATTGCCGTAAAAAGAGGCCTAACCTACACAAGAATTTGCCAAGACCTAATGTACACAAGAACATTTGCACGACATAGTAGCCTAGGGCTAATTATAGGTATAAAAGTATCGATTAAAATATCGACAAAAATATCGATATAAAAAATATCGAAAGTCGGAAATAATCTACACCTAAGCCTATATATATATAGCAAACATTGGTTCTTTGGTAGATTAGGCCCTTTTTTTGGCCATTAAAAGTAGTAAACGAAGTGGCTTTCGGTTAAGTTAGGCCTATTTGCTTGCCATTAGGCAAGTTTTACCCTTTAAGTCTAGGTTAGGTTAAATTAAACTAATCTGCTTGATTTAACAAACAAGTTAGACAACCTAACTTGGACTTAAAGGATAAAATTACACCTAACAGCCAGGAAATAAAATAGACCTAACCTAAAAAAACCACCTTTTATTAACTACGCCTAACGGCCAATAAAATAGCCTAACCTACCAAAGAACCAATTTTATATATTATCATCTCTCTCTCTCTCTCTTATATATATATATATATATATATATATATATATATATATATATATATATATATATATATATATATATATATATATATATATATATATATATATATATATATTTTGTAAAAAAAATTTCCCCTGGAAGCTATAATTTTATTTTTGCCATTTCCATACGAACGCTTATGTTGCAAACTCGTAATGTCTCTACACATAGTTCCAGTCAAACTCTCAACACACATATGTTTGTTTCAACAAATTGTCTCGTACAAAAAACTCTACTACTGTGAGCGCTACTATTTTAACTATTATTTCCATTTTCAGCTTCAAGATCATTTAAAATCTAGTCATAATAGGAACATGGTAAAAAAAAAGTCAAAGTATAGTTTTAAACTTTCAGCAGACGACTTCTGATATTATATTGGAAAAATAATTATTCTTAGTATTAAATTTTTTTTCCTTACAAAATCATTTGTCATTCATTGATTAACCATAAAAAAAAAAAAATCATTTCCTTTTCATAGTCAAGCTGAGAAGAAAAAAAAAATTTGGGCCCCTTCACTAAGATATTACCATATATATATATATATATATATATATATATATATATATATATATATATATATATATATTATATATATATATATATATATATATTTTTTTTTTGTAAATAACAATTATTTAATTGTAATTTTGCACCTACACTCGTGTAGGGAGAAACTCATGAAAAAATCCACTACTGTTAAAGACACAATTACCGTTGATATAATCTAATCAATTATCTAGCAATGTTAATGGGCCATGGGCAAAGGTTAAAAATACCATATGTCCATATAAAACATCAAGTATCTCTCAATGTATAAGCCTAATTGGTGTATAGATATGCTATAGTTTTAGCTTTGCTAATTCTTTAGGGATTGGGTCCCCAGTTGTTTTTAATAATTTTTCAGAAAATATTCATTTAAATGAATAAATTCAATTTAAAAAAAAAAATACGTCGTTAATTAAGGTCTTTAACCCTGTTTAGGCTTATTGACGTATAAATACTTTACATCAAGTTATAACAACCACACTCTCACCTCGCACCATATCCCGACTTTTTTTTTCAACTAAACATGGTCTTACCTGATTGTTGTATGGACAGGCAAAACTAACAGTTTCTTCTTGCCCAGAACCTCTAAAAATTGAGGTTTGTCCCTAGACCAGGGTTTCTCAAACTTGTATCACTGCCACCCTTTCTTGTCTAGCAAAATTTTTTTGGAAACCACCTTTCCTAGTTACTTTAAGAATAAAAGATAAAATCAAATGGTAATTCTTTGATTTTAACCATTTAACACAGAAATTGCAATAAAAATAGAATAAAATCAAAAATATGACCTTGAGAGGTCATATTAAAACAATTTAAATACTTTCATTATTTTGTTTATTGTATATACTTTGGTCTATTTTAAGTTTCATTTATATTTTAGACATTCTAACGAATTCTCCTTCCCATGCTTTTGTAAGATTGTTTTTAAATGTGGCGATACCAATACGATGCCACTTTCAATCACAACTTAATAAATAAATTTGTTTTCAACAGCTTCAACGAAATTGCGTGGTTTTTAAAAGTATTTCAAAATGTAATATTTTCATATTTTCTCGTAAAGCAGAGAGTTTAAGTCAATTTTGTAAATTAGTTAAGGTATTTTCTTTTCCTTAAACTTTACTACCATAATCTTTCAAATACATCTCTTACTTTACCTATACTGTTCTTAAATATATTATACTTGTATATAAAGTAACATTCATCAAAAACCAATCAGAGTAAGTGTCCTAAATTATTTAACTGATTTAATTAACTAATCTGATTTAACTTAACGCTAATATCGACCCTTCTCTTTCAGGTCAAGGCTCTTAAATATAAATATAAATATAATTCAGTTTTTATATCTTTCGAAGAATGCTTGAATTTATAATACAAATTTCAAAACTACGGTTAAATTTTCAGACTTACTATTGAACGGTTTTGTTGCAAGTTCCTGGTTTCTCTTGTCTATTATTATTGTAGTTATTGCAATTTATCGTTTCGGTCACTTTCGGGTATATTCTAATTCTAACATAGGGCGCGGCATAGGCTTTATTGTAATTGTTAGATTGGTGTTCGTTTCAAAATTTAGGTTTTTGATTTTTAATAGATTCAGTAGTAATAAGTAAGCCATATGAGTCTTTAATATTTGTATTTAAAGGTCTGAGCTTACAACATGAGTGTTTTGTTATTGTTAGAATACAGACTGAATTGTTTCTTAGGTGTGATAGCGAGTTGGCTAATATAAGTTATTATACCTACCTGAGTGTAAAAGGTAGGGCTTCAGAACTTAAGGAAATATAGACAGGTATAAGCCATTTGGGTCTATCAAGACAACTCAGTTAAAGATTCAAATGGGAATAATTGCTAAGAATGGTCGATGCCTGAAGTATAGTAAAAAAAAAAAAAAAAAAAAAAAATTTAAGTGCTAAATTTGCTATTTTCAAATAATTTTTATAAATTTCAAATCATTGAATATATTTGGGCCTAAAAGGTCTATCTCTAAACTTCAAGTTTTCAAATTTTCAAGCTCTTTTAGGTCATATAAGCAAAGTTTACCATATAATAAGTTACGGCAAGTCTGAGATTTTCATTGATAAAAACCCTTTCTTGATTTTTAAAATTTTATGGTGATTAATTTCTCCCTATCGGCTGTGTGAGAACTAAAACGGGGAATTTTTTGCCTAATATTTAGCATTATATTTATGTTAATTTTATTATTATTCTTTTTTTTGTTGTGCATTTGATATCTTTATTTAATTAGATTGAAAAAAATTATCACTTCTAGGCAAAGTGTTCTTATAGTGAGTTACAAGGCTGCAAACAAGGAGGTGTAGACTGTAGTGAAACAAAATGTGTCGAAAATAATGGCTTACCCTGAAATTAATTTAGATTTTTTTTTAAATTAGTAATTATATAAAGGTACTGTTCACATAGATACCTTTTATAAAATGTCATTATTTTACGGGTTTCTATGTCAAAAAGGTGATAATCTAAAGACTACCCCTCATATTCTGGGCCCGTGTATGTTGTGCCACCTTTGGAAAATTGGAATCTTTGACGGATGAGTCATACAGAGAGAAAGGCAACTTAAACATTTTTTTGTACAGTCGACTTTGCTTTTCTTTTTGACACTATATTAAATGACATATGTTTATAGTTTGGCATAAGAAATAACATGTACTGTATAATGTGTTGGAGTTGATATTTGCATGAGGAAAATTGAAATCTTTGACGGATGAGTCATACAGGGAGAAAGGCAACTTAAACCTTTTTTTTTTTTTTTTTGAGTGGGACAGTCTTTAAGGGCCTCTGTGGCTTCTTTCTTCTATGTTCTTTCCTATGGTCAGTCTTTGTATATATATATATATATATATATATATATATATATATATATATATATATATATATATATATATATATATATATATATATATATATATATATATATATATATATATATATATATTATATATATATATATATATATATATATATATATATATATATATATATATATATATATATATATATATATATATATATATATATATATATATATATATATATATATATATATATATATATATATATATATATATATTTATATATATATATTATATATATATATATATATATATATATATATATATATATATATATATATATATATATATATATATATATATATATATATATATATATATATATATATATTCTATGTTCTTCCTATCGTCAGTCTATATATATATTGTAGCTAGCAAGGCTCACCTCACCGTACTGTATATCACATTTATACTGTGGTTTTCGGAAACATACTCTTTCGCGTTCGGCGTCTCCTTATGGTGCGCTTACGACAAAAACTAGGCTCACTAACCTAGGCTTGCAATATTTTTGGTTTTACGGTGCTTATTTTGTTATTATCATTGGTAATAATCCAGTCGTATTTTGCCTGTGTTGTTAGTGCAGTTCTCCACTGTTGCATCTAGCTCAACAGTCAATCTTAACCCCACAGGTGAGATATTATTTCATATAGCCTACTTATCCTATTTTTCTTTTGTGGCTCGTGCTAAATATTGGCTATCATAGATGATATTATCTAGCGTTCCTCTTTTTCTATGTCCTGTAGGTAGCAGGGCTCTCCTCGCTTAACTATATTAATTCATACTGTGGAATTAGAACCAATTTTTCGTTCCCGCTTGTTTCGATGCGTGACGTAGGGACGCTGTGAAGAACGCCTTACTCTTACCTAGGCTTACTATTTTGTGAACTCCGTGTATTTTTTATTTTCGCTGATGCTTGTAGTTATTTTTTTATTCGACAACAATCAGTGATTATTTGCCTTTATATCTTATATGCAAGTATCGCTAATATTGCATCTCAAGCAATTTTTTTATTATCTGTCAATCTTAACCACACAGGTGAGATATTATTTCATATAGCCTACTTATCCTATTTTTCTTTTGTGGCTCGTGCTAAATATTGGCTATCATAGATGATATTATCTAGCGTTCCTCTTTTTCTATGTCCTGTAGGTAGCAGGGCTCTCCGCGCTTAACTATATTAATTCATACTGTGGAATTAGAACCAATTTTTCGTTCCCGCTTGTTTCGATGCGTGACGTAGGGACGCTGTGAAGAACGCCTTACTCTTACCTAGGCTTACTATTTTGTGAACGCCGTGTATTTTTTATTTTCGCTGCTGCTTGTAGTTATTTTTTTATTCAACGACAATCAGTCATTACTTGCCGTTATTGTTTTTGTATGCAACCATCGCTATCTTGCATATCAAGCAATATTTTTATTATCTGCTCAGGTAAGAATTGTGTTTCCACATAGCCTACAGTTCCAATTTTGTTATTTTTTCTTTTGTTAGGTTTTGTGCACTTTAGATGGATTTAGCTTACATTCTTTTTTCTATGTCCTTATTTCCTTTCTCCCCAGTGTCCTTCAGAGTAATCCTTGCCATCAGAAGGTACTTCTTGACCTATTGTACACTGCAGTATAATCCTCAGCCATCAGTGAATTCCTCCTAATTCTCTGGCATAGCCAGGCTGACAAGTTGCTAGGTAGGATGATGTTATTATGTAATACCTTTTTCATTATTACAATACTATATATATATATATATATATATATATATATATATATATATATATATATATATATATATATATATATATATATATATATATATATATATATAATATATATATATATATATATATAATATATATATATATATATATATATATATAGACAACTTGAGCTTTCTATGAGACGTTTTTGCAATGGTTTATTTGTTTGTTACATAAAAATGAATTACCATTACGTCAACTATTGCAACATTTGAACTGAAAAACTACTTTACCAAAAGGGTACTGTTGAGAAATTGGAAAAAAAGTTAGAATCTTACAGAAACATGCCTGTAAATAAGTTTTGAAAAGATAGAAATAATTTTGCATTATGTTACCTTTGATGAACTTAGTACAGATCAAAGATATCTCTACGAAATGTGTATTGGAATTTCAGACGGAAATATTTCATTAAGCTTGTCACGAAAAGATCCAGGAAAATGAGTCATTTCAGGTGGTTAACGACAGCAAATAGAATTTTGAGATTATATGTTTCAACAAAAAACCCATCGGAGAAGTTGAAAGTTTTAACAGAGTATGTTATTAGAGTTTACGCATACGCATGATTTGATATTAAAACTCAGTCATCTTGTCGAAATAGGAGTCAACACTTTTACAGCATAATAAAAAAATATCGATATCTGCCTGAAGGGAAAGATCCATTGTTGAAATAATTTTTATTTTCATCCGAGATAATAGATTGAACATAAAAAAATTTTTTGATCTCAAAGGTGTGTATATTCAAAAATCTATTGGCTACAAAAACTTCTTACTGAGTTTTGATGTGTGCATAACAGAAAACAGGTTATATGCCCTTACTTGACCAGGTGTCGAAATTTTTTTTTTTCCAATTTTGAAAAATTCACACATTCGGACAAAAAAATTAAAAAAAAAAAAAAAATATGGATTGGACGTCTTTGAAAATTGGATATTGTTTAAAGGAGGGATAGATCTAAAACTTTTATTTAAAACACTTTTAAAATCTATTTGTCTGATTCGAGATACAGCTTATCGAAAATGGCCAAATTTTCGACGAAATTTAAAATTTTCCAAATTTTGAGAAGGCTGTATCTCGAATCAAACAATTAGTTTTTAAAAGTGTCTAAATAAAAGTTTTAGATCCATCCCTCCTCTAAACAATATCCAATTTTAAAAAAAATTAGAAACATCAATTTTTTTTAATAAATTTTTTTCTCCGGAAGGGTATGTTTTTTTTCAATTTTTTTTTCAAAAAAAAATTTGAACTTCTATAATCAATAACTATCAGTTATTTTGTTATAGAAATGTTTTGTTTCTAATTTGTAGAAATTGGGGCTAAGAATGTACAGGGGAGTTTTTGGATCATTCTGACCATTATTTTACCACTTCTATTTAATCTCTTTTTGAATTTTGACCCCCTATTACTAGTAAACCGTTAGAAACTCAGAAAAACGTCAGAAATCGACTGTTTTCAGCGGGGAAAAATGCATATACATTGTAAATTTCAGCTCAATAGCTCAAATAATAAAAAAAAAGTTTTGAAAATGGATCCTGCCCTGAAGAGTTAAAGAGCATAATAGATCGAAAATTGTAAAGAAGCGCATATTTTGGTCATCCAGAAAATATTGTTAGCAACGTTGTCCGACACCCGAAAACACGTAATGGAGTCGGGAGTTCGAAGAATATTAAAGTGCTTTATATTTTTTTAATTAGCAATAAATACTCTTACATATTTCAGTTTTTCCTTGTACCTTTATTCGTTAACTTTGATATTTTTTTTTCAAAATCAATAAAAATTAATTATCAGTAGTTATAATTTCTTTTGGCCAAGGGTCTAATGCTGAAAAATACTTTAATGTTTTTAATAAGAATAAATTTTTTTTCATTAAAAGAAAAAGGAAAATTAGGAGAACAATTTTAATTATATTTAATTATCAGTTAATTATAATATCAAAATTCGTAATACAATACATAAAAATAAAATGGCAGATTTCTATGTCATTATAAAACAGAAATATGCTTCAATAATTTAAACAAAAATAGGCTCTAAGATGTTAATAGTTTATATGAATACTATTTATCAGGCTGGTTGTTAAGGTATATCATTGTCGTCATACTTTCTAGAGCACTTGTAAGAGCATCCGTCATAGCAACAAAATCTACCACGGGAACATGGCTTCAATAAACATGAAGGAGGAGGTTTATAATTCTCCGGGCATTCTATATATGTAATGTAACAAACATCTGTAAAAAATCATAGTTATATATATATATATATATATATATATATATATATATATATATATATATATATATATATATATATATATATATATATATATATATATATATATATATATATATATATATATATTTACTCTGCCCCAATTTGAAATGTGAAATAGATCGGGGATCAGTTGCCCCAAGCCTACCTCCCTTGGGTCTATTAACTGCTGTTGGGAAGGGTAAATTTCAAATTAAAAAGAGTAGTGAAAGGTGAAGTCATCGGCATAGGTATGAATAGGAAATGCAGTATGAGAGAAGAGGCTATTGATGAAAAGCAGAATATATATATATATATATATATATATATATATATATATATATATATATATATATATATATATATATATATATATATATATATATATATATATATATATATATATATATATATATATATATATATATATATATATATATATATATATATATATATATATATATATATATATATATATATATATATATATATATATATATATATATATATATATATATATATATATATATATATATATATATATATATATATATATATATATATATATATATATATATATATAATATATATATATATATATATATATATATATATATATATATATATATATATATATATATATATATATATATATATATATATATATATATATATATATATATATATATATATATATATATATATATATATATATATATATATATATATATATATATATATATATATATATATATATATATAATATATATATATATATATATATATATATATATATATATATATATATATATATATATATATATATATATATATATATATATATATATATATATATATATATATATATATATATATATATATATATATATATATATATATATATATATATGTAGCCGCAGAGCTTCCCGCACTCTACTATATATTTTTATACTGTGGTTTTTTCCTCTTCTTTTTTATATTTGCGGACTTGGCTATTAGACTACCGCCTTTTTCTACCGACTTCTTTTTTGTGTGATCAGCGTGTATATTTCATATTTTCGTTACTACTGTAATCAACTTCGTCTTTTGCAACATCAACTTGTGTTTATCAGACATTACAGTGTATCATACAATTACCACTAATATTGCACCTCAAGCAATATTTTGTTTACCAGCACAGGTGAGAATTAGGTTCTAAATAGCCATAGTTGACATCTTGTTATTTTCTTGTTTTGTTAGTATTGTCCATTGCAAAGGATTTTAGTTTGCATTCCTTTTGTTTATATCCTTCTTTCTTACCTGCACAGTGTCCTTCAGGGTATCCTTATCACATCAGAAGGTGCTGCTTGAACATATACACTGCAGGATAAATACCAGTCATCAGTGAAGTCTGCTTCCTTCTCTGGGTATTACCAGGCTGACATTAGGTATTATTATTTTATATCTTTATTATTATTATTATTATTATTATTATATATTATTATTATTATTATTATATATATATATATATATATATATATATATATATATATATATATATATATATATATATATATATATATATATATATATATATATATATATATATATATATATATATATATATATATATATATATCAAATTACTCTCCATTTTTTTATATATTTAAATATTTGCATTTGGTTCATGTGAATGACCACAATGCGGATCCTTAATGCTATTGTGGGATAGTGTCAGGGATGTGTGTTGTGATATTCATGTGGACGCATATTTATTTTTGCCTATCATGTTTCAGATAGGGTTTTTGTCATTGTTCATGCCATTGTTCTTGTTGAACCATTCAGAATCATTATTTTTTGTATAAAAATTAAGAACACCATAAAGCCTTCATTATTTTTCCTACGCCTACCATCTAAGCAACTTCAACCATAAATTGCCAACTATAATATATATATATATATATATATATATATATATATATATATATATATATATATATATATATATATATATATATATATATATATATATATATATATATATATATATATAATATATAATATATATAATAGAAAAGATAAAAAAGAAAAAAAGAAAAAAAGAAGAAAAAAATAATATAATCAAAAGATAATATAAAATGAAAAAAAAAAAAAAAAAAAAAAAAAAAAAAAAAAAAAAAAAAAAAAAAAAAAAAAAAAAAAAAAAAAAAAAAAAAAAAAAAAAAAAAAAAAAAAAAAACTAATAGCTAAAATTTATTTTAAAATTAGAATTTTTGAAAATATTTTGCATTAAAAAAAATAAATTAAATAAGTTTCGATAAAATTATTATATATCAAAATTTATAGAGGAGCAACAAATCTTTCAATATAATGGACTTTCGGCTTTTAATGAAAAATTAAACTTTTAACATTAAGAATTTGAAATTTAAAAACAAGAGTTTGAAAATCGACGACAGGATCGGATCATGTGAAGAGAACTAAATGCAAGGACGACAGGACTAGCCATCCGGCCTTGTGATTTCTCTGTCAACGGCTTGTAACTACTCCAGAACCAGCATTGGGAACCATTGCTCGGAGAAGCGCAATCTTTTGAAGACCCCTGGGAGAGAGTGTTTGGAGGTTGGTTTGAGAACGATGCTGGTCCTACTGAAAGGGTGAAAACCCCTACCTGAAGAGTCTGGATAGGACTCATGGACTGGCATGGGGACCGGCGAGCCGAAGAACTTGATCTTTTGGAGGGCTCTGGGAGAACTTCTTCAAGCAGATGGGGAAAGATGCTGGTTCCACTGACAGGGTGAAAACCCTTCCTGGGAGAGGATATATATATATATATATATATATATATATATATATATATATATATATATATATATATATATATATATATATATATATATATATATATATATATATAATTTATTATAAAGTCAAAACTTAATTAAAAAGAATTTTCTTTTTTTAGAAAAGATGTAAAGTAAAATATGAAAAGTTTATTTTAAAAAATTAAATAAAATTTTAAGAATATTAATCTTAAAGTATAATATATGAAATGACATAGAATTGAATTCTTACCAGGATATCTTCTAATGGGAAGAACAGAAGATACTTCATTAAAATTCATCGTAAAGACGAAGAGGAAAAAGCAAAGTCCAAAAAATAAAAGTTTCATTTTGCTTCTGAAAAAAATAAAGTTTGAAAAATAACTCGAAGAAGAATTGCGAGAGATTTTTGCATTAAGTTAAATCTTAAAAATAAAATAAAATGAAATAAAAAAATTACAGCTGATAAGAATTAAAAAAACTAAATTGTAATAATAAAACAATTCACTAATTCACTTAATATTGCTGAAATGGAACAAATATTCAACTTTGATATAATAAACGAAAGGTTTTACTTAGCAATTGAAATTCTAACGAAGAAATAAAAAGATAATAAGGGTTAAATCATTTAATGTCAATGATTTGGGAAAAAGAAGAAAAAACTTTTAATTATCAATTTTTTTTTGAAAAAAAATTACTGAATTTATATGGCTTAGAGAACTTGTATGAAATCCAGTTTTTTACTAAATACTAGTGAGGAATTTAAGATAGTTTGATTAATAAACATGCATCAAACTTCAGAACTTGCATTTGGAATTTTGTGGAAATATATAAAAGGTTTAATGAAGATCATGTAGAGTTATAGAGCAGCTGCAGAAAATTTCTGAGTTGATAGAAACTACTGCAGATGATAAATAGGGAAAGATTGTCAAACGATAGATTCTTTTTCAATAGATTTTCATTTGAAGTATCTATGGATCTCAAAAAAAGACCTTGCAATTAAATTAATAGCTAAATGCTTAGCTGTAAGCATTGGTTTACATTTTCCGAGACATATTCTTTTCTGAAAGATTTCACCAATAAGGAAAAATAAACCTTAATTAAATATTTGGTGGTTTGCGTTTTATGTTTCCACTACATTTTATTTAAAAAAAAAAAATAAAAAAATAGTTGTATTTTGCACAATAATTCATGTATTTAAAAGACATTCCAATTTTCATAGATAGATTTAGCAATTTTCCAAAGTAGAAACCAATTTTTTATTTATTAAATAATATTTGCTATTCTTTACCAACAAACTTTTATTGAATCTAAACTTTGTAGTAAATGAAGTAGTAAATAATTTGACTTTAAATGTAGAAAGAATATGTTGCATAGAAATCAGAGCACAAAGCAAGAAAATGAAAAATTTGAAATATTTAATAAAAAAAAAAAGAAAAAAAAGTCTGAGTTTTAATTCTAATAGCTTTAGTTTTATTGAATTATAATATGAAAATAAAGGAGATAAAAAAATGACAAAAATTTGTCAATATTATTATAATAATATTATTAATATAATCATTATTTATAATAATAATAATAATAATAATAATAATAATAATAATAATAATAATAATAATAATAATAACAATAATAATAATAATAATAATAATAATAATAAATAATAAATAATAAATAATAATAATAATAAAAAATAATAAATAATAATAATAAAATAATAATAATAATAATAATAATAATAATAAATAATAATAATAAAATAATAATATAATAAATAATAATAAATAATAATAATAATAATAATAAATAAATATAATAAATAATAAATAATAATATAATAATAATAATAATAATAATAATAATAATAATAATAATAATAATAATAATAATAAATAATAATAAATAATAATAAAATGATAATAATAAATAATAATAATAAATAATAAAAACAAATAATAATAATAATAATAATAAAAAAAAAATAAAAAAATAAAAAATAATAATAAAAAATAAATAAATAATAAAATAAATAATAAATAATAATAATAATAATAAATAATAATAATAATAATAATAATAATAATAATAATAATAATAATAATAATAATAATAATAATAATAATAATAATAATAATAATAATAATAATAATAATAATAATAATAATAATAATAATAATAATAATAATAATAATAATAATAATAATAATAATAATAAGATAATAATAATAAGAATAATAATAATAGTAATTAAAAACGAAGAATATTTCTAAATTTTAGATACTTAAAGCCTAACTGATAATTTGAAATAGAAACTTAACACAGTCTTTTGAAAATATTTTTAGAAAATTATAAAAAGGATAAAATTTTGTCCAATTTGCCTCTGTGATTTGCAAAACAATTCTAAATTAAATATTAATATCATTCTTCCTCGAACCTGTGATTAAACTTTCAGGTGTATAATAATTGTTGAATAGTTTTTATTTACATAATTACCTCTGCAATTATATATATATATATATATATATATATATATATATATATATATATATATATATATATATATATATATATATATATATATATATATATATATATATATATATATATATATATATATATATATATATATATATATATATATATATATATTTGATTACCACTCTAAAAGGCAAAGGTAGGTGATATATAAATTATTCGTCAGAAAACATTTGTGAAATAACACTCAACATTATCTCGAATTCATTTTTTTAAAGTGTGCAAGTCAAAGGAGAAGAAAAAACTAGAACATTGAAGAGTGCTGTAGACTTTACGTGTAAGAATGTACACTGCAAATAAGTCTGAGGTCAGAGAGTGGATGAGAAAACTTATTAAACTGTGTGAAAAGACTTGTCTCACGATTTCTTTAAAGATGAAGGTATGCTACTAGAAAGTTCAGAAAAACAGTGTCCACTATTATATATTGATTTGAAGTGTCACTTCGGGAAATAATCTATGTGTGTCATTTTTTAAGATCTAAGTGTTTTTCCCGAGGTATTGGTCTACGTCATTCAGTTCCTTTGTCTTCAAATGTTTCTTTTACTTAATCTCAAACAACTGCTCAAAATTATATTGAATACCTTTCCAAAGAAATCTCATATTTCTCCGATGATGTAATGGTATTCCATGTTTCATCCAATGAAGGTGTAAGAAGTTTGTTAACAAATACATGCATGATTCACTAATCACAGTATGAGGTGAATAAAGATAGAGTCTATGGCTTTTCGTCTTATCAAATCTCCTACTCTCACTAATTCTCTTCAGTCTCTTTCTGCCCGTCGAATTGTTGCATCACACACTCTATACTATCGTTATTACAATAGACACTTCTCTTTTAAAGTATCGAATACCTCCTCCATTGAGAAGGGCTCGTGAGTCAAGCCTTTCTTCCCAATCTCATCCTTTCTCTGTACAACTCTCTGACCCCTGACTTAACCGCTATGCTCAATCTTACATGTTCTCTACTGGGAAAGTGTGGAACACACTCCCTTCATCTATTTTCTCAACATCTTATGATTTACACACCTTCAAACCCTGTGTATCGGGTCATGTCGGTCTTTAATTTGACTCTGGTGGAAATGTTAGTAGGCCTCTGGCTTTACCCACTATAGGTGAATATATATATATATATATATATATATATATATATATATATATATATATATATATATATATATATATATATATATATATATATATATATATATATATATATATATATATATATATGTGATATTATATATGTGTGTTCGCGAATTTGAGGTTGGGGGTTTGGTTGCAAAAGAAGTATAATAAATAAATATAAATAAACTTATTTTGAAATCATTTAAATGAAGAAACGAAGTAATTGTAGACAATAAATAAACGTGATATATTAAAGTTACTACCAAGTAAGTATGAGACCCCCTAATCACCCACAGTTGTAATTTAAGGACTATGACGTCACTACCACAAGTGAACAACCTCGACAGAAATAGAGAATTAGGTAAAAAAGATTGGGACAGATAAAGCACAATGAATGATGAAACATAAGTTATGAATGTCAACAAGGTCTGAAAAAGAAAACAAAAACACAATTAATTTCGACTTTTCAAAAACAAGAGGAAAAGTATATGACGAATGTTTTCACAAAGAGACGAAGAAGAATTTTGTAGAGTAGAAAATCTCTGTCAAGATTTTAGCGCAAGTAACAAAGATACTTCTCTAAGCGATTTTTTTTTCCATGTTTTGTTGGGGATATTCCCATTTATATATATATATATATATATATATATATATATATATATATATATATATATATATATATATATATATATATATATATATATATATATATATATATATATATATATATATATATATATATATATATATATATATATATATATATATATATATATATATATATATAGGGAATATCCCCAACAAAACATTCGTTAGGGAATGAGATAGGGATGGAGTGAAGTATCGGTATCGGTATCGGCATATTTTCCTATGTATCGGTATCGGCATCGTATCGGTATCGGCAAATACAGGTATCGGTAAAATTTTTGGACAAGAGTAAAGTATCGGTATCGTATCGGTAGTAGTATCGGCAAGTATCGGCATAACTTTTAGGTATCGGTATCGGGTATCGGTAATCGGTATTTAGGTATCGGTATCGGTAAAAATTTTGGTATCGCTCCATCCCTAATATATATATATATATATATATATATATATATATATATATATATATATATATATATATATATATATATATATATATATATATATATATATATATATATATATATATATATATATATATATAAGTAGTAAGGATATCACTTTCGGCCGGTGCCAGATTCTGTCAAAAAGTAGCTAAATCTGGCAACCTGTACATCCTCGCATTGTTTAGCTGAGGGTTCATACTCTTTTCTGACCCCTCGGGAATTGTTAAAAGCTAGGGTGAGGGTTTGTGTGCTTAATGGGGGAGGGACACCCCTTTATTAGGGGTTTATAGGCATAGCCAGCATCCCCGAATTTTAAAACTTCTTTCTTATTCCATTTTGATAAATTTTATCTCCTTTCTTTACAAGTTTGAGAAAGGTTGCGTGACCTTGTGTTCGCCCCGCCCCTTTTAGCCTTAGGGTATTTTGAACGATATGAATTTTCATAAATTTTCGATTAGTTTCATA
>SEYY01023908.1:0-17500 GCA_009176605.1 Armadillidium nasatum
TCTTATTATAGAATATTTACTTTTTCCACACACACACACACACACACACACACACACACACACAACACAAACACAAACACACACACAAAGCAAAAATACTTTTTAAACTTTTCCCAAAACCATTATTTCAAGGAATTTCAATTTTAACTACAATCAACGAATTTTCTGTACTAGCCAAGTTTTAATTAAAGAGATAGCATTAAAAGTTACCTATATCGTTTCAATATTCAAAACATCTTCAACAATTGCTGCAATTCCTTACTCGTATGCCTTATCGCAATTGGAGATGAACTCAACATATAGACTTTTTCTTAAGATCTAATTCTTTCCCTTAAAAACTTAAACCTTTTTTTTTTTTTATCTGATTTTAAACAATCATTGTATAAAACTATATATATATATATATATATATATATATATATATATATATATATATATATATATATATATATATATATATATATATATATATATATATATATATATAGTAAGGATAGCGCTTTCGGCAGGAAAAAAAGACTAACGATTTTTTCTGCAATTGCGTGCAATGTTGCATTCTCAGGGACCTTCCTGACCTTTTCTTTGTCGGCTCACGAACCCTCGCAGACCCGACCCACCTTCCCCCAGATTCGAGCCAATTTCTGCCGAATTGAACAGCAAAAAATGGGTCAGGAAAGAGAGTGATGTGAATGCAGCAATTCTGCAAACTCAGGTAACTTCCTGATACCATTTTGGGGAGTTCACGGGGCCCCTTTCCCCGACTTGAGGTCAAATTCAATGGGTTGAACACCCCCCAAAATGTTGTCAAGAAAAAAGCGGGAGGTCAATTTGAGCGGAGTGATTTGCAATTGCAAATCAAAATCCCGTTAAGCTTTTTTCCTGGCGAAAGCGCTATCCTTACTACTAGTATATATATATATATATATATATATATATATATATATATATATATATATATATATATATATATATATATATATATATATATATATATATATATATATATATATATATATATATATATATTTGTTTCCCGTTCTAAATCTCAAGTCTTCAACAGAAAATGAATATCCATCGGAGAGAGTTTTTTTGTATTGATATATGACCTAACTTGTCCTTACTTCTCTCACTTCTATGATATCTCCTAAAATGATTATGTTTTCAGAGGGAGGGGTTCCGATAAATGCACAGAGAATATAAAGAGTGATACTCTCTGACACAAAGGCGCACACTCGGAACAAAAACACATTGTTTAATGCTGTTTGTTCTAGTGATATTCGTGTGAGAGACATTATCTTCAAAAATTACCTTCGTCTTCAAACTTTAGAAACATCTGTTTATTAAATTTCATCCCAATCCTGCAAAATCGATTCTCAACAGTCCTAAAACCTTTCCTCATAGAAATGAAGTAATTTTTTTAACACTTTAAAAATTTGCTATAAAGTTTAGTTTCATAATAATACATTTTCTACAGCTGTGAATTAGGATATGTCGATCTTCAAACTAAAACTATAATTATTATAATTATATTTAATGAAATTCCAAAACTCTTAAATGATAGATATGATATGCGACTCTACCCATTTTCACCAGAAGATTTATTGTATATATATATATATATATATATATATATATATATATATATATATATATATATATATATATATATATATATATATATATATATATATATATATATATATATATATATATATATATATATATATATATATTCTCTCCCAGGAAGGGTTTTCACCCTGTCAGTGGAACCAGCATCTTTCCCTATCTGCTTTTAAAAGTTCTCCCAGAGCCCTCTAAAAAATCATGTTTTTCGGCTCGTTGGTCTCAATGCCGGTCCATGAGTCTTATCCAGAACTCTCAGGTAGGGTTTTCACCTTTTCAGTAGGACCAGCATCGTTTTCAAACTAACCTCTAAACACTCTCTCCCAGAGCTCTTCAGAAGATTGTGCTCTCTTAGAGCTATGTTTTCCAATGCTGGTTCTTGAGTTGTTACAAGCCGTTAGCAGAGTAAAAACAAGGCAGGGTGGCTAGTCCTGTCGTCCTTGTATTTAATTCTCCATGACTCTCGTCGATTTTCAAACTCATATATATATATATATATATATATATATATATATATATATATATATATATATATATATATATATATATATATATATATATATATATATATATATATATATATATATATATATATATATATATATATATATATATATATATATATATATATATATATATATATATATATATATATATATATATATATATATATATATATATATATATATATATATATATATATATATATATATATATATACTATATATATATATATATATATATATATATATATATATATATATATATATATATATATATATATATATATATATATATATATATATATATATATATATATATATATATATATATATATATATATATATATATATATATATATATATATATATATATATATATATATATATATATATATATATATATATATATATATATATATATATATATATATATATATATATATATATATATATATATTATATTTATTATTATTTATTTTTATTTATTTATTTTATATATATATATATATATATATATATATATATATATATATATATTATATATATATATATATATATATATATATATATATATATATATATATATATATATATATATATATATATATATATATATATATATATATATATATATATATATATATATATATATATATATATCTTCTTCTGATGGGCAAAAGTCAGAAGCCTACTAAATTTTCTACCAGAGTTAAGGAGAAAATCGGAAACCCAGTCAAATTCAAGGTTGAAATGTCCCGATACACGGAGTTTAAATGTGTGTAAGTCATAGGAAGTTAGGAAAATAGATGAAGGGAGTGTTCCAGACTTTGCCAATAGAGTGAATTTAAGATTGAACATAGCAGTTAAGTCTGAAATTATAAAGTTGGACAGAGAAAAGATGAGACTGTGTAGAAAGACGTCGCACGAGTCCTTCTCAGTGGAGGAGGTATGCGAGGAGAGAGTTCAGAAGAGGAGTGTCCATTGTAATAACGATAGTATAGGGAGAGTGACGCAACAATTCGACGGGCAGAAAGAGATTGGAGAGAGTTAGTAAGAGCAGGAGAGTTGATGAGACGAAAAGCTCTACACTCCACCTTTTCAAGAAGAGGTTTGTGTGGAACCACCCCAGATGTATAAGGTGTACTCCATACAGGGGAGAACAAAACCCTTATAAAGAGCAAGCAACTGGGGAGGCGTAAAAAATCACGAAGGCGCCTCAGAACACCCAACCTCTTTGAAGCTTGTTTAGAAAGCGAAGTAATGTGATCCTTCCAAGAAAGATCATGAGAAAAAGAAACAGCGAGAATATTAAGAACAGATGAAGGTTTGAGTCGAATATTTTCAAAGATGTCATAGTTGTGTAGAAGGTTGCGTCGAATAAAAAGATGGAGGAATTGAGTTTTTGAGATATTGAAAACTACCATGTTTTCTTTGAACCATTTGAAATACAAGAAAAATCAGAGGTCAGTTGGTCCAAGGTCACCATTCTTGCGTCAGTTATCTGCTGCTGGGAGATTGGTCTCTCAAAGTGAAAGGAGTAATGAAGGATGGGTTATCAGCATAATAATAGATAGGTGATGAAGTAAATGAGAGAAGGTCATTAAAGATTAACAGAAAAATAGTTGGGGATAGGACAGATCCCTGAGGAACACAAGTATTTATAGATTTAAAGAAAGAACAGAGGCCTTCTACAGTAACTGCTAAAAAACGACCAGAAGGAAATCAGAGAGAGGGATAGATTCCGAAAGAGGTAGCTTTGGAAATCAAAGTTTTGTGCCAGACTCTTTCGAAAGCTTTCGAAATGTCTAGCTCCATCGCAAAAGATTCACCGAAATGCCGAAGAGAGGAGGACCAAGTGTCAGAGAGAAGGGAAAGGAGATCACCAGTAGAGCGCTCTTTACGAAAACCATATTGGCGATCAGAGATAAGATTAGAATAAATGAGGTGTTCCCAAATCTTTTTGTTAAGGATAGATTCGAAAATATCGAAAGAACGGAGATTTAAGAAATAATGAGATAGTTAGAGGGTTGAGAGGAGCTCCCATTCTTCGGCACAGGCTGATTGAGCTCTCGTTTCCAGCAAGAAGGAAAGGTCGAAGTAGAGAGACAGATGAAATAGTTTACTATGTCAGGGTGCAAGCTCAGAAGAACAAGTTTTGAGAAGCGCAGGAGGAATACCATCAGGACCATATGCCTTCTTAGTGTTAAGATCAGAGAGAGCAGAAATGAGATCTTTTAGAAAAAATTACAATATTAGGCATAAATGAGTTGGAAGCGGTTGTGGAGGAGGAATAGCTCCGGAATTGTCAAAGGTTGAATTAGAGACAAAAGTTTGAGAGGAGAATTCAGCTTTAGTAGAAGGTAAATCGGCAGTTGTGCCATGAGAAGATGGCAGAGGAGGGAAAGAGGAAGAAGCAAAGTTAGAGTTGACATTTTTTGTGAAATGCCAGAAAGGGCGAGAGGAAGAGGAACCAGAAATATTATATCATTTATGACGGTGAAAAGTGTTTTTGATGTCGCAAATTATAAATTTTGCACGATTTTGGGATAAAATATAAGTTAAATGAGTTTCTGGGGTTCGAAGATGACGGTAATCCCTGATGGTAGTATCACCTGCGGGGAATAGCACGAGAACAAGTAAAGTTAAACCAAGGTTTGTTAGGTTTAGTAGATGGGGAAAGAATATAGAATATATGCTTCCATGCTAGAGAGAATCGCCTCGATTATGCTCTCAGCACATTACCCGGGACCCCTCTCACGGAAGCATTAATTATTCTATGGAGAATCAGAAAAGTACAACCGCAAGTCAGACCAGTTAGCATCACCGAAGTGTCAGAAATGTCTCCTCCCCGAAGGCAGGGGCCGTTCTTGAGGAAGACTTGAAGAGACGTAACAAGAAACGGAGATAAGAAAGTGATCTTTTGATCCCACAGGAGGAAAGAGTTTAACAGTATAAAGGTCAGGAATATGGGTAGGGAGTTACACCAAGTGTTCAAGGTTGTTCTGTATAGAAAAGTCGTAGACGAGCTCATCATGGGAACTAGATGAAAGCCATTAGAGGTGGTGAATATTGAAATCGCCTAAAATGATGATTTCGGAGAAAGGGAAAAAAAAGAACCTACTCTATTTTAGAGTTTAAATAGTAGAATAATTTTTTATAGTCAGTAGAATTAGGAAATAAATAGATAGAACAAGTAAATGTAGTAGAGAGCTTAAGCCATAATGTAGAGAATTAAGAAGACTCAAATTAGAGACACTAGAACAAACAACATCATTGCAAACAAAAGCACAACATCTTCCTTTGTCTGAAAATTAAGAATATAGATAGTAAGAGGTAACAAAATAAGAAATGCTGTTAGAGCAGTCATACACATGAATTAATGGAAAAATAAGACCGTGCACCAGGGCGGTACCATCCCCATCATCGGAGGCGGCCAACCCCAAGTGATGATGGGGTGAGAGGTGGATGAAGGGCATTCTTTGGATGCCACCCCTCCAAGTATCTCGGAGGCTTTGTTTAGCCATTTTTGCTTTGTTTAAAAAGGTTAATGTATATGAGTAAGCGCTTGTTAATTTGTGGAAACATGTTAAGAAATGGGATGGAGTGGTAATAGGA
The DNA here is from genome assembly GCA_009176605.1 of Armadillidium nasatum. NCBI lineage: Eukaryota > Metazoa > Arthropoda > Malacostraca > Isopoda > Armadillidiidae > Armadillidium > Armadillidium nasatum. The sequence goes on from SEYY01023908.1 coordinate 5,742, forward strand.
GCATAGTCACTCCAAGATGAGGCGAGGGTATACTAGAGACCTTCTGAGAAGGTGAAAAGCGAAAAAGAACGAATCAAATGGCAGCGGTAAATGGAAATCTTAGTAAAAATCTTGATTTCATTTAGGGAAAGGTGGGCAGTATCTTACCATGCTCTTTCAATGTTTGTTAGTATAACATTTGCAAACTGCACCAACTAACACAACCAGACTCTTTTTCTATAATAAATTATATCAAACATGATAAGTTTTTTATCCCCTACTCGTGAGACGCTCTTGACAACAGTTTTATGCAATGCAATATATATATATATATATATATATATATATATATATATATATATATATATATATATATATATATATATATATATATATATATATATATATATATATATATATATATATATATATACACATCACCACCACTCACTTGCAAAGCTCTATATTCAAGGAGAAGGTGTTAGAAGAATAAAAATAAAGTAAAAAGAGTACAAAAATAATAATAAAAATAATAATAATAATAATAATAATAATAATAATAATAATAATAATAATAATAATAATAATAAAAATAAAAACCACCCCTTCAGGTCTCACCTAACGCAAATTTCTTAGGTGAGCTTAGATGCGGGATTTAAAGAAATTAAGATTAAATTCGTAAGAAAATACAGAAAATGGGAGAGAGTTCCACAAAACTGAGGTGGCAGGAAAGGAGGAGGAACCACTTCGGACAAGCCTGGAGTTGCCTATGTCCAAGCAAAATTGATTGCCAGACAATGCACCCCTTGTGCTACAAGGACGCCGTAAAAGTGGAGGTATACGAGTGGATAGTTCATTCGGCATATGAGGAGATATGAGAGGAGTACTCCATACAAGGGCGTATGAGACCCTTGTATAATTGGAGTGACTGAGAGGAAGAAAAACATTCTCGCAGTCTAAACAGAACTCCCGGCTTCTTTGAAGCCGCCCTGGCAACCATTGAGATATAAGGTTTCCAAGACATTTTTTTATTTATGTGAAGGCTAAGTATGTTTAAATAGTCAACAGAAGAGATGGGAGAACCATCGAAAGAAATAGAAAAGTTAGGAAGTGTCTTTGAGAGGGAAATTTCGAGAAATTGAGTTTTTTAAGAGTTGAATTTCACAAGGTTGAGATGACTCCACTGGGAAGTTCTATCCAGATCTGCAAGAATAGAATCGGAAAGATAAAGACGAGAGGCAACTCTAGATGCAAAGGAGGGAGTAAATTTGAAATGAATAGAAGAATGGAGGGTTTAGTCATTGGCATATGAATGGATAGGGTTAGATGAGCAGCTGAGAAGATCATTAATAAAAAGTAAGAAAAAAGTAGGAGTGGAACCCAGTGGAACACCACTATTGACAGGAAACGAAGAAGAAGTCGCCCCATCAATTAGAACGATTAGAAAGAAAGCTAGACATGAGTAAGCAAAGAGAAGGAGGAAACCCAAAGGAGGGGAGTTTGGAAACCAGTGACGCATGCCATACCAGTTCAAAGCGCCACCACGCAATTCTCCTCATGGTCCTTAAAAAAAAAAAATTATATATATATATATATATATATATATATATATATATATATATATATTATATATATATATATATATATATATATATATATATATATATATATATATATATATGCCTAGCAAAGCTCAATTTTCGGTTGGATATATTACTCAAAGTTTCTGATTTTTTTTTTTTTTTACGATATACAGAAGTTTCTAATTTTCTAAAGGATCATTTTTACATTTCTCCTGAATATTTGATACCGCTAATCAAATATTGTTGAATGACGTAAAATGACATGCAAATTTAAGGCGAACTGTCGGATGCGATATGCAATTAAATTTGAGGTCAATCAATGCCCTTGCTTTCTCTCTCTCTCTCTCTCTCTCTCTATATATATATATATATATATATATATATATATATATATATATAATATATATATATATATATATATATATATATATATATATATATATATATATATATATATATATATATATATATATATATATATGTAATTACCACTCCTTCGTATATATATAATATATACATATAGAATATATATATATATATATATATATATATATATATATATATATATATATATATATATATATATATATATATATATATATATATATATATATATATATATATATTATATATATATAAAGTGATGCTTCTTTGAGTTTTGTTATACCTAATATTTTTCTACATTATATTAGTGACATCTTTATAACTTCATCACCTATCCAACTATAATGCTGTCAACTTTTACCCTTTATAATTCCTTTCATTTTGAATGATCCTGAAAGGTGTTCCTCTTAGCAGCAATAAACTTGCGCCAGGAGAGTGGTCATGAGCAACCGACCTCTGATCCTTCACGATTTTCTAATTGGGGCATGGAAATCACGGTTATTTTAAATGCATCAAAAACTCAATTTCTTCATCTTACTACAAAATACAATCTTTCACACAACTATTACATTTTTGAAAACATACTCTTAACATTCTTGATGTTTCATTTTCTCGCGAACTTTCTTTTAGGAATCCCATAATTTCTTTTTTCTAGACAAGTTTCTTAGAGATTGGTTGTCCTAAAGAGGTTTCAAAATTCCTTCACACCACCACAGCTGATTACTCTTCATAGGGGTATCGTTCACTCTTGTATGGAGTATGCCTCTTACATCTAAGGTGGCTCCATGAACTAACGTAGATCTCCTTGAAAAGGTGAAGTCTAAAGCTTTCATCTTATCAACCCTTTCATTCTCGCATTAACATATCACTGGAAATGTCGGCCTTTAATTTGACCTAGGTTCTGGAAATTTCTCCAATTCTCGTGGAATCTGATAAGCCTCCGACCTTTGCCCACCAAAGTATTATATTATATATATATATATATATATATATATATATATATATATATATATATATATATATATATATATATATATATATATATATATATATATATATAATATATATATATATATATATGTGTTTTGGGGGGGGGGGGTTTACTGGTGCATTTTATGTATAGGTTACCTTAAACCGAAAATTCAACTACTTTGTTTGAAGGCTAAATTTCTTTTGCGTTCATTTATCAACTTTACAATATATATATATATATATATATATATATATATATATATATATATATATATATATATATATATATATATATATATATATATATATATATATATATATATATATATATATATATATATAATATATAATAATATAATAATAATAATAATAAATAATAAACTCATTAACGAAAATTTCCCATTCAGTATTCAATATAAAGCTATAAATCACAATTTATTCTAATAGATCCTTGGTAATGATACTCCCAAGGTATTGAGATATTAAAATGCTATACCCAATAAAGTGGTGGTAACTTGCGTTCCTTCAAATTTCGTAAAAGAATATTTGAATTCCAATTCTTTTTTTTTGAAAAAATTGAAATCAACCTTTTTTTTCAATTTATAGAACCTTCCGTTTTAAAATAAATATTTTTGTTACAATCAACAATGTAAGATAAATTTTGGTTCATTTTTTTTTTTTTTTTTTTTTTTTTTTTTTAATAAATATGGCAAATAAAATACTCATTTTTTAGTATTAAAATAAAACTTTATAACAAAAAACAAATATTCATAAATTAATATTAAGCTAAAAATTCCAAATTAATATCCTAAATCGAATATCGTTAAAAAATTTGCTAAATATAATACTGGCAAAGTCTTTCTTGTACTTTATATCATATCTTTTTATCATATCTTTCTAGTACTTTTATATCATACCTTTTAATCATATCTTTCTTGTACTTTATTTCACATCTTTTAATCATATCTTTCTTGTACTTTTATATCATATCTATTTTAATCATATCTTTCTTGTACTTTATTTCACACTTTTTAATCATATCTTTCTTGTACTTTTATATCATATCTTTTAATCATATCTTTCTTGTACTTTATGTCACATCTTTTAATCATATCTTTCTTGTACTTTATATCATATCTTTTTATCATATTTTTCTTGTACTTTATATCATATTTTTATCATACCTTTCTTGCACTTTATATCATATCTTCCTTGTACTTTATATCTTTTTATCATATCTTTCTTGTACTTTATATCTTTTTATCATATCTTTCTTGTACTTTTTATATCATATCTTTCTTGTACTTTATATCATATATTTTTATCATACCTTTCTTGTACTTTATATCATATCTATCATATTTTTCTTGTACTTTATATCATATCTTTTTATCATATCTTTCTTGTACTTTATATCATATCTTTTTATCATACCTTTCTTGTACTTTATATCATATCTTTTTATCATATCTTCCTTGTACTCTATATCTTTTTATCATATCTTTCTTGCACTTTCTATCATATCTTTCTTGTACTTTATATCATATCTTTTTATCATATCTTTCTTGTACTTTATATCATATCTTTTTAGCATATCTTTCTGGTACTTTATATCATTTTTTATCCTATCTTTCTTGTACTTTATATCTCATCTTTTTATCATATCTTTCTTGTACTTTATAACACATCTTTTTATCAAATCTTTCTTGTACTTTATATCATATATTTTATAATATCTTTCTTGTACTTTATATCATATTTTTTTATCATATCTTTCTTGTACTTTATATCATATCTTCCTTGTACTTTATATTATATATTTTTATCATATCTTTTTTGTACTTTATATCATTTCTTCCTCTTTATATCATACATTTTTATCATATCTTTCTTGTATTTTATAACATATCTTTTTATTAAGAAGGAAAAAAGAAATCAAATGTTTAGGAAAATTTCACTAGAGAGATGATGCCCTATTCAAAATTCAACTTTATTTATATGATTTTTTGTTCTGGAAGAAGAAAAAGATGATACGTGAAGATAAACAAACAATTCTGGAAAATCGCCAACAACAAACGACAGGAGGGGGAGTCCCCTAAAATTATTTTATTTATTTAATTATTTCCCCCCCCCCTTCCCCTTTCCTGTCCATTATATTTTTCGTTCTAGAATAACTCTTGTATATTTTGATTTGAAGCTCGTACAGAAAGACAGAAATAATTCAGTGTGTGTGTATTTGTGTGTATACGTGTGTATATGTGTGTATGTGTGTATGAGTGTTCTAGAATGAAAATATACATATATTTCGTCATTAAATAAGACCACTCATCAAAAGCATTTAAAGAATAAAATCCTCTTACGTATCAGATTCCTTGATGACTCAATTTGATACTGATCAATAGTGATTTATTGATCGCCCAAATGTTGACATATATGTAAGCATCCCTAATGCTTACACATATGTACGCAACACTTTTATTATAAGAACCAGTGTAAATGTATGTATGTATACAAGCCAACTTTAAACAAGGGGAACATGACGTCCAACTCATACGCTATTATCCCCCGATTCCCAGTGAGGCTCTGAGAGTCTCTATTTCTTTTTCTTTCTTTTTCTTTTTTTTTTTTTCTTTTTAATTCTAGGAGGCTATAAGGGACTATTTCATTCCACGAGAAACAAATACTCTTTCTTTCAATGTATAAAAAGGTCTAAAAAGAAAGGCATTGTTCTCGACTATCGAAATAATTTCGAACATCATTTTCAATTTATTTGAGTATATTACTTTCTCTTTGTTTTCTTAATTCGTATTAGAATAATATAGTAAGAGCTTTAAATAGATATATACTCGTAAAATAACCGTTTCTGCAATTTTTATTATTATAATTATTATTCTCATATATATATATATATATATATATATATATATATATATATATATATATATATATATATATATATATATATATATATATATATATATATATATATATATATATATATATATATATATATATATATATATATATATATATATATATATATATATATATATATATATATATATATATATATATATATATATATATATATATATATATATATATATATATATATATATATATATATATATATATATATATATATATATATATATATATATATATATATATATATATATATATATATATATATATATATATATATATATATATATATATATATATATATATATATATATATATATATATATATGAGATACAACACGTAAGCGATACCCTTAACAGTAACATCGTCCATTCAGATCAAGTACAGACATGCCCTGAGATATGGAGCTTCAAAGTAATCAGGAAACGGAAGAAGAAAGAAAGTGTTTCAGATCTGATTGGTAGAGTGCATGAAATAATACAGATATTGACCCAGCTATGGTAAAAGAGTTAAACAGAAAGAAGGATTGAAAAATCTGTAAAAACATAAGCCATATGAACTCTTCTCTAAAAAATATACGTATACCACTTAAGTGTCCAGAAGGGCAATATCCACTACTGTCATTATACTAATAGTTATAATGTGAAAATACTAATTGAAATCATTCAACGAAAACACCAACATTTTGCCTTTTCAAATATAGATGGGTGAGTCCGTCCAGTTATACTAGATACCCACTCATACAGAGAAGATGGGTAAGCTTTATTTAGACAAGCAGACATGGACGTGAAAAAAAGTTCTGGAGGTGTCTCAGTATTTCAGACATCTTAGAAGCTTGCACTGAAAGTTAAACGAAATTATTTTTCTAAGAAAGAACACAGGAAAAGGAAAGACACGAGATTTTTAAACTGAGATAAAAGTTTGATTGCTTGTTTTTAAAGTTGCTGCCGTCAGCTAAAATATTGGTTTAGACCTTAATGTGAAAGAATAAAGTTTTTAAGGCATAGAAAGAAAATGTGTTTTATTTGTAGCAAGTTGAGATGCTTAAAAAAAAATATGAAGCTAGTGACATCAGGGCTACCCCTAAGCAGATGATATTTTGATGTTGTGTAAGATGTTTTGGGGAATTCAGATAGAGGAAAGAGAGATTCTTTTTCTTAAAGGTGATTGACTGATGATGTGCGAGATATAAGATCACTAATGGACCCCGGAAAGATGCCACGTGGTAAAACGGAGCCCTGAAGAACGCCACTATAAACAGAATTAAAAGGGTGAACGGTGGCTGTCTTCACCAGCTGCTATAAAACGTGCAAAACGAAATCAGCTACAAGATTACAGAGAGGAGGATGAATTTCAAAAGAGGAAAATTCTGCAAATCGAAGCTTTGTGTCACACTATCGAAAGCTATCAGTATTGGGAAGAAAAAAAAGAATACTAAGAGTTAGAAAAAACGAAAAGAATATCACCAATCTAGCGTTTCTTACGGAAACTACAGTGACGATCAAAGATTAGAATATTTAAAATGGTTCAAATCTTTCTGTTAGGTATAGATTAGAAAACCTTAAAAAAAATCAGAGGTAATGTAATATGACTATATTAAGATAAAGGCAAGGTGAGTTAATAAATAGATACGAAACGGCTTATGAAGGCACAACTCTTCAGAACTACACAACAATATGGGATAGCATCAAGGCAGTATGTCTTCTTAGTTTAAGGTTAGAAAAAGAAAATATAATATATTTTTAAGAAATTAATATTATTATTATTATTATTATTATTATTATTATTATTATTATTATTATTATTATTATTATTATTATTATTATTATTATTAAGGATAAACGAGTCGGATGGATATGGACAAGGAGGAATAGGTCTAGAATTATCCAAACTATAAAATAATCGGAGTCATAGTTTGGTGAGAAAATTTTATCTTTTATAGGATATTAGATGATAATGGTTCCATCAGAAGGAACAAAAAGAGAACAAATTAAAGAAAGTAAATATTGATATTTTTATCAGACACACACACACACACACACACAAAAAAAAAAAAAAAAAAAAAAAAAAATTTAAAGTTAAATTATTAAATTTTTTGTAGAATATTTATCATGATATATATATATATATATATATATATATATAATATATATATATATATATATATATATATATATATATATATATATATATATATATATATATATATATATACATATATATTAAAATGTACACAGTCGTCAACAGAATTCGTTCGTTCCTATTAGGCTGGAAATAAATATTTATATAAAATGGAGATCATTTCATAAAAGCTCTATTTTGAATAAAAAAGAAAATAAAAACATTCAGCGGGGCTTAATTGAACTGTGATTGGCTGAACCTGAAATGATCTCCATTTTATATAAATATTTATTTTTAGCTTAATAGGAACGAACTTCTGTTGACGACTGTACATAACGTACTCGTAAGTTTCAGAGATTTGGAAAAGGCAATTCTTGAAGGCACCATCCCTGCGAGGGATAACACTAAATCTTGCAGAATTAAATCAAGACTTAAAAATTCTAATTGAAACTTTCGGTAATGCTTCTTGAATACTCCGAAAAAGCTCCTCTCGTAGAAGCAGTCAAGGCAGTACCATCTTAAATCTGATCAGACAATAATATTTGAAATGCCAAAACTGTTTACTCAATGAAGAAAGGGACATTCTTTCTGAAGGCGTGAAGAGACAGAATAGTTTGCAGTATATCAAAATGAGAAGACTGTAGGAGGAACACAAAAATGAAAAAAAAGAGTTTAATAGCATAAGAATCACTGGGAGCTAATAAACACTCTACTATATCGAGTTTACCTCCATTACCATCAAGAATACTCTCAGAGAGCTGTACCAACAGCTCAATGTTTATTGAATATAGAAATGTTAGGCAAGTTCCCTAGCTGTATCTTAAAAACTGATGGAAAGCCATTAGCGATGTTTAACATTGAAAATACTCAAAACGAAAATTTCAGAAAAAGGAGAAGATAGAATGTATTCAATTTAATTAAAGAGAAAATATTAATTTAGTTGTAGGATGACAAGAGAGTCAAAGCCCTAACGTAAAAAATTCGAAAAATTGCAAAGGAAAAAAAAAGCCGTCATTGAGCATACACACAAATCCCGCATTTGTATGAAAATTGATGATTGAGAATTTTGTAAGGTACACTGTAATGTTTGCTGTTGGAAGCTGAGCACAATTTACTCTTAAATGAGATTTTAAGATCATTTCTTCATAGAAAGAAGTAAATGAGTTTCAATATATATTCAACATTCCGAATGTTTTACTAGGTTAAATTTTTTTTCCTATAACATTGGTTTACTTTGAAATTACAACTATTTTACAACCTATTACTCTAGCAACAGTAATCTAGTATTTTCCTAGCTATGATTAGTTAATTGATATTGATACTTAAATTGGAAATTAATCAAGTAACGAAATTGATCCCTAGGTATTTAATTAACTTTTTTTTTTCCTTAAAAATGTAGAATCTGGTGAAAAGAGCATAACTTGAGGTACTGAGTTGAAATTGACAGGTGTATGCGATAAAAAATAATTACTATATGACTAAGATATTTCGTGCAGAAATATTAGTTTAAAACCATTAATTAACTGAAAGTTAATAATTAATCTACTGTTTCTTTAAGATATAAGATTTGGAAATGGCATATAAGACAATGTATTTTTTAATTCTTTCATTAAATTTATTTTGAGAGCATTTACACAGTTCTATATCGATATATATATATATATATATATATATATATATATATATATATATATATATATATATATATATATATATATATATATATATATATATATATATATATATATATATATATATATATATATATATATATATATATATATATGCCCTCAAAATACTGAAAGATAAACAAATAAGAGTGGAGGTGAAAAAAGTTATTTTTGAAAGTTAGTTAACGCCGATCCTTCTTTATGGAGCGGAGACATGGAGTATAACGGGAAGAGAGGAGAGTAGAATACAGTCGGCGGAGATGTATGTATTAAGAACGATAATGGAAAAGACAAGGAGAAACAGATTGAGAAACGACAGGATAAGAGAGGAGGTCGGTGTGAAGGCTATGTTGAATAAAAAGGAAGGAAGCAAGATTGAGGTGGTGGGGACACTTGGAGAGGATGTAGGGGGATGGGGGGGGAGAGTAGCCAAGAGGAGATGGGAGTGGAGGCCGGGTGGAGCAAGACCGAAAGGAAGACCTAGGAAGAGATGGAAGGACTCAGTGGAAGAATCTTTGAGAAGACATAAAATGCCGTCTATGCAGGAACTGATGGAGGAGAGAGTGTTAGAAGACAGGAGGGAATGGAGAAGAGTGCTGGCCCTGCTGACAGGGTCTTAGACCCTTCCTGGGAGCGGTTATATATATATATATATATATATATATATATATATATATATATATATATATATATATATATATATATATATAATATATATATATATATATATATATATATATATATATATATATATATATATATATATATATATATATATAATATATATATATAATATATATATATAATATATATATATATATATATATATAATATATATATATATATATAACAGGAATATTCAATTAAGAACTGAGGCGAGGCATGCAGTTGACATGTCAAAAATCTTTGCAAATCTGTGACCACTTTTGCCTTCAATTTCTCCACTTAAAACTAAAATGTATTAATCGAGATAACCTTTTGGAATCATCCTCGATAGTTTCAGTGATGAGTGGCTTTAAACCCTTTTGTAATTTGGAAGAAGTCTTGAAAGGGAATGCAACATTAATAGTCGATTTTCATCTTTTAAATACGACAGCTAGACTTTAAAGTGTAAATTTGCACAAAGTTGAGTGCTTATACCAATAATATTTTATATATATATATATATATATATATATATATATATATATATATATATATATATATATATATATATATATATATATATATATATATATATATATATATATATAAATGAAAACTACTAAGGTAAACCGTAGTGTGAATCATATAAAATTCATATCTGAAGTCCGGGATTCGAACCCCGGCCTTTTAGCTGGTAATACTGAGCTATGACACTTCAAAAAGAAATCACCAAGAGAAAGTACATAGACAACTACCATGCAAGACAATCTCAAAGGAATTCCCCAAATACACCCAAGCCACAGGGTAACAAAGTCATTTATATATCCTCATTTAACACATAACATATACATAAGTAAATGAAACCACAAAGATAAACCGTGGTGTGAATCACACACATTCAGGTTTCATTTACTTACGTATATGTTACGCATAGTTCTAGGAACTTCGAACACCCTTATACAACATACTTCTTCCAGTGTACAGTTGCATTATTATTTTTTTTAAATACATATTCCTGTAGATATGAGGGATATGGTGCTTATATATATATATATATATATATATATATATATATATATATATATATATATATATATATATATATATATATATATATATATATATATATATATATATATATATATATATATATATATATATATATATATATATATATATATATATATATATATATATAGGGGCTCGTGGTAAAATTTAAAGTGGTTGCATACATATATATATAAGAGAATATACCGTAAACCATTCATTTTAAAAAGTAAAAAAATTTTTTTTTTTTTTTTTTTTTTTTTTTCCTTGTAAGCCAACTATTTTTTATATATGTCATACAAAAAAATGTAAAATAAACAAACATCCTCTCTATACGATTAACAACGTGAAACGTTTTGCTTATATTTGTCATAAAGAAAACGGATTGATGGAGTATATATTAGCACGTGTGGGTAACAATATTACACGTAG